>JAHZNE010001704.1:0-25336 GCA_027744055.1 Callyntrura sp. NNG-2020
CGTTGATCTAACAACACAAATTGTGAAATTTGGCTTTTGACCCTTTTGGCTGTCTTTAAATGTTGTTGGGCTTAAACTGCGTTTTTCAAGACTTCATTACATGCTTGTGTCCAGTTTAAATAAATACAAATGTACTTATATGTATCGTAAATATATTTTCAGTACACTCCGTACTCACTCAGTCAGTACTATTCTCTAAAGTTAGCACTATCGTTAAACTCCCGGGAATTCTTGACATACAAAATGTCTTCAATTACCAATACCGGGTAAGTCACGTCCTACTCCTACAAATTTAATCAACCATAAACACTGCTTCATTAAAAAATGGCTTTGTGTTCGCTAATTTTCAGAAAACTAGCTGGACGGTACAGAAAATGTCAACGAAAGAATCCGATGGCAAAATTTTTTGACTTTGCATTTATTTGGTAATGTATGTTGTTCTTAGTTGAAGCTGCTGGCGGTAACGCCTTTCCATGTGTTGTTGACATTCGCGATGAACATCAAGTGCAACAATCTGTAGAGAATGCCGTGTCACGGTTTGGCGGAATTGATGTTCTTATTAACAACGCCGGTGCTATTAGCTTAACCAACACTATGAGTACCGAAATGAAAAGATTTGACCTTCTGCACGCTGTAAACGCAAGGGGTGCGTTCTTGCTGTAAGTATACAGTCAGTATTTGTGTATAAATATTAACAAGAAAATGACCGGTATAAACTTATGTTGATTTATTTGGTTTTCATGTTTACCCAGGACAAAATTTTGCTTGCCCTATCTAAAGAAAGGAAGGAATCCTCACATTCTCAATGTGGCCCCTCCGCTTAGTCTTAAACCACATTGGTTCAAGGACCATCTGGCATACACCACTTCAAAATATTGCGTGTCTCTAATGGCTCTTGGGTGGGCAGAAGAGTTCAAGAGCGATGAGATTGGAGTAAACTGCTTGTGGCCTGCTACCGCCGTTTATACGACGGCAATAGATTTCCTTGGTAGCTACTTTATATTTCGTATTTTTCATATTATACACATGTTGTTCCATAACGTGATTAAGCATTTAACCACAGGCGTCGGAGTCAAGTCTCAATGCAGAAAAGCCGAAATAATGGGGGATGCTGCCTACGCAGTTTTAACACGTGACGGTAAATCGACAACAGGTAACCAGACTCTTGCGGCTGCTGTATTAGTTGCCCATGTAAATATCAAGAAAGCCAATTTAACAGTTTTTTTTCGTTTAGGTTACTTTTTCACCGATGAAAGTGTTTTAAGAGAAGAAGGAATTGACGACTTCTCTGTATACGCCTATGACAATAGTATGTGCTGGTGATGATTAAAATTAATGTCAATGTATCCTCAGGGTGCAGAAATTAAAAAAAAACGTATTGCGAAATATGGCGGGATCTTTGGCATGACTGGAATACGTCATTATTTTGCTTAAGAACTGTGCCTGAGGAAATTTTCCATGAGCTCAGTTCTAAGAAACAGTAGATAGCATATTATTTCGTATAAATGAAAGTAATCATTTATGTTATTTTATTTTAAGGTGTGCCTCTTTTGCCCGATTTTTATTTGGAAAACACAGAGACAGTACATACTAGCCAATATACGATTTCAGGCATTCCTTGAACTGCACCTTTTAGTGCTTTTGCGTGGCAGATGGATCAGAATTATACGAAGACAATTAAAACATTATTTCGGATATTGGCTGTTATTAGGTACATTGCGTATACTCCTAAATGCTTCTGAGTAAATGTGTTTATGTCTTTTCTATGTTAGCTATAACTAGTTTAAATGAAGGTCAAGATGCATTTGTAAAAACTTTACTCCATGACATAAATGAGGAATTTTTGATATATGAGAATAAGTAGATCCATTACCAATAACTCAGCACGTTCATATTATTGCTACCAACTAAGTTTGATTTGTCTTAAGAAAATGAAACGAAGTATCGAACAAAATTGTCAATATGTCTGGCTTATAATTGAAGAAATAAAATGTAACTGAAACTTACTTCTACTTTAAAATATGGTACGCATGGTGTTGGCGTGCCAACGCTTCATCTCAAAACAAAGTATGTAATTGCAATTTTGGTCTTGATACAATATGTAAAACGTCATACATAGCGAGTTTCAACAAGTGCTTGCGCGAGTTTCATAATTTGTCTCAAAATGAATAATAATTGCTTAAGTTGATTCCAGTACAATCCCTATGGGTAACTATATCCTAACTGTACGCAGTTTTAGAATTGAAGTAAAATGTTTCATAACTTCATGCATATTTTACAACATTGCAGTACATAATTGGCATTAAAGCTGTATCATGCAACTTGTCCTTTTTAGCTTTGTTATAACTTCGTGTGAGTCAAAGTAATTTATCTCATTCTAACCCGGAATTTTTGATTGGCACGGTGCTACCCACAAGGAGGCAAATGTATGCATTATTGATTTAGATAAGCGTCAAAGTTTCTGCCAAAATTTGCGATGAGATGTATGTTAGGTGACTTTGTGTCTTAACAAAAGAGTAACATTCATGAAGATTGTCAATAATTAATACCAGTGTAATATCAATCACAAAATGATAAAATGTAAAAATAAGCCAACTCTGATTCCATTATTCCAGCCAATTTCATTGTTCCAACTATAATTACACAGTAGGCATAAATGTGTGAACATGATGAGTGATGCGTTCCCACGCTTGACACAGAAGTATGATTTATTTGAAATGTAAAAATGATTTTGGCAATTGATGTTTTTCTACAATCGCAAGCGACGATATTAGGTGGGCGTTTCTTAGAGCCTCACACGTGTTCGTAATCTATTTCTTAGCTACTACGTACGTAGAAGTATTCCATGGATAACACAAATTGATGAAATGGGGGCTGCTGAGAGAATGAGAGAACATGAATTTGTACTAGGCTTGCTAATTGAACGATGACATCTATTTGTACTTACTGAAAACTAAGCTAGAAGTCTAGAATGTTTAAATTTTATTTATATTTTCATTTTCCCCAATTATCAAGATCGAACACAAGATTATTTCAAAAAACGTCATCATCATATACTAATTGCAAGTGTGCACTTTTCAACAATGAGTTTTACATGATGAAATGAATAACGTATCTGTTCTCTTGGGAACAAGGAGAAGTATAAATATTCGGTCGTACGATAGAAGAGACGACGAAAACATTTGAATAGGGCATATTATCCTAGGGCATTCTATCTTTTGGCATTAAAAAATAAGGCATTTTATTTTGCGTTCTATCGGTACACGAAATATTCTGTCTAATATAATATTCATTAAGCAACTCCATTTTGTTGTGATCTTTTCGTGTTCCGATAGAAGACATAAAATAAAATGCCCTATTTCTAATGCCCTATTTCTAATGCCCTTTATTAAATGCCCATACGATTAAATTCTCATTAGCATCTGTTTTATGACAACCCCGTCAAGGGATGACCCCGGAAGCCTATCATCAAACGTAACCGAGCTATTTACCATACCTACTGATTGATGGAAATCGCTTTCCAAAATTCGAAGTAGTTTTTGAGTTATCGTTTCTACAAGAAACCCGACCGCACGCACGGTTGCACACCAAGGTATAGATCTAAATGTCCTTACTAAAATGTAAGGCCAAAACAACAGCGAGCAAGCGTGTGCGGAGAGCATTTTAATGTTGGGCATTTTTGAACATGCCCTTTTATGTCGTAGGGCATTGTATGACTTGGGCATTCTTGGTTTCGGTCTTCAATCGAATGATCGATCTTTTTACCCTCTATTCATTAAATTTGGGAACCTTTAATCATAAAGAAAAACAATGTAATGTTCTTAATGTTTGTTTGTTCCGTACTTAAACATCGCCTTAATAACCCATAACATAGCTATCTTCATAACAAAGCTGTGTTCATTTCAATTTTTCGATTGTGCACGAGTTAAAACATGTGATAATCGTATATTCTCCAGTTAGACTTACGGTTATTTTACACATAACCTCATATGCTCACTTCTTTTGAAATGTATAATGTAATTTTTGTACACCACACATCCTTCTACTTACTTTTTAGATTTAAATTATGGTTTAGAAAACAATATACATATAACAAAACTGTAAATGATGGTCATTGCTACAAACTGAAATAGAAAATATTGTACCAAGAATATAGCTATTAGTTACTGTAAAACTGTCGCAATAACTATACATCTTGCACTTTTTTAACCTTGTTTGTGTCAACATCCATCATGACCAAAATTAGACAAATTATACAACTACTTTTAGTTATTGCAGTGAGAGGATGAAAACCTTTGTACGAATCGCGTATTGCACAAAAGAATTTTTTTAAACGCAAACATATGTGCACGGCTAATGACTACACGGTGAAAGAGTTTTGTATACAATTTTCTTAAGTTAACATTTACCAAACGGTCATACCTATGACTCTAAAAATAATATTTTAGGTATTACAAAAAGCGTAAGAAACGGGAAATCATACTATAAAATGGGGGTTGGATTGACAAAATAAACGAATACTAGTAATCATTGCTGGACGCAACCCATACGTTTTTTACATCACAATCATCCAGCGTCCAAATCAGTTAACCTGTATTGGTTAAATCGAACAACAATAATAAATACATTTTGGACAACTACCGCGACCGCAGATATATTGGCCTCTAGCCATAAATCTAGCATTGAGTCATGTTTTATTTAAAGTTAGCTTTCCTGTTTTAATGTTGAAAATGTGGTTGAGAATTTATAACCATTACTAGTGGCTCATTAGTTACTAAAGTTACTAAATAATCGTATTTCTTCCTTTTTTCTCCATCCGTAATCTATATTATTTCATCATTGCTATTATATAAACAGAATGAATTTATTTAAAACCTGTTTTCCTGCTCAAATGTAGTCTGTAATTTATATGGATTTAATTAGTAACTAGCGTTTCTAAAGAATAGCTTTTTTCTTTTTTCATCAGTAATCTATATTCTGATATCATTGCTATTATATAAAACAAAAATAAAATGGTACAATTCTCGTTTGGGCGAATCAATGGATAGCATATACGTGTTAGGGACCCTTAATAGTTCCCCTTATATTTTTACTTGTTATTTGAGTACGCTCCACAATTCTAAAGTATCCCAATGCCAAGTTCAGAAAATCCTGCAAGAGCTATCGCGATTGCATACTATTTCACAGACAAATCCGCTAATCGCTGGAACCACTTTTAGCATCAAATTTTTTCTGAAGTTAACAACAGACTTAAATGTGGTCGCACTAACTTGCACTGAAAATATGAACTGATCGTTGCATTTGCATTTCAAGTTTACCAACACGGCAAATTACATCCAATAACTTTTAAGCAAACAAAAATTTGTGGGAAGGCAGCAAAGTTGAACTTTGTTGAAAACAGAGATGACAGCTGCAAAATTACAAAATGAACATTTTGGAAAATTTGGAATTTTTGAAATAAAAAAGACAAAATTGCTCATGGTGTCAAAGACTTATCGTGGAATCTTCGTGAATCGTGAATGAGTGACATGTAAATTAGAAGAGATTTTGAGAAAATTGGCTCCGGTATCCCCTCGTCAGAGCAACATGCTGTTATTTTTAAAATACAATCATTTGTTACATTTATACTAAATTTACATGTGAGAACAGCGTACATGCAGCCAAATTACTTTTAAGTAAAATTTATGGGACAATTTTAAGTTTTTAATTTCAGAAAGTTTTAAAAAGCATCTTGGATGCGCCAACCTTCTTTCTTTCTGTCATGCATAAGTTGCACTTTTCGAAAAATACATGATAATCCTAACATACTTTTATAATCTGAACTGGAATAATTTTTGACTAATTAATAAATTGAACATGTATTACAAAAATATTATTAGGAATTTGAAATAACGTAAAAATAATTGACGAGTTTAACTCAGATGTTTAATAGTATTCACTTCTCTCAATCATTTTCCCTACCATAACACCACCACAAAAATAAAATATTCCGTAGTCAACTATACTAGCATTCATCTACTAGCATCAACTAAAGGTGCGATATTTGTTACATTGTAGCTTGGTAGATAATACGGTCCCACGCTTGATGATAAATCATGATACAATTTCAATGTAGTTGTTTAGCTAAATGGTGTTTGCCTACCAGCGCTAGCAATGATATAAGCTGGTTGCTTCATACAATGTTCCGTAAAACATTTCTTATCGTTTTTGTAATTGTTATATTGATAACAGAAACTGATAGAATTAAGAATACAGGTTGGTGTTAGGGTGAGAACAAGATTCTGTTTAATGCTTCCTAATTGGACTGTCATCGATTTATTTAAAAGGATGTTACAGTTGTGAGTCTAGAAGGTTCAATCTAGATTCCTCTTTTTTAATTTTTTCCTAGTTTCCTCATATCGGATTATTTCAAAATTCATCATTGTAAAGAGCTATTTGCGTGTTCATATTTTTCAATATCGTTTTATACAAAATTGCTGAACAACATACCTGTAATTATGCATATCAGTAAATGCTCAGTACCATTTATATTTCGACCGTCACTGCTTTCCGGAATATACTTGTTTTGTCTTTCCATTGCAAATCTTTTACCGTGCTTCAAATATTGCTGTTCACAAAAAAGTTTTTATTTTTGATCGATGTGATAAAGATTTGATATTGAATATAAAAGACATGGTGTCAACTGATACATGATACTGAAACTGGTATTTAAAAAATACATTCAAGCGGAAAACAACGATTTTATGGCATAAAAAGGTTTTTGGACAAAAATGGATAGGCTTTTTATTTGGCGTCTTAACATTTAATCAATGGGTGTTTGGGTGATGTAATGACACTTTAAATGTGTTTTCTAAAAACATTTTATATGGTACATACACAGTAATCAAGGAAGATCTGTACACTGGATGATGGAAATTGTCCAGGGGACAAAATTTGAAATGTCCATCGTCGACGTACAAAAGTGGACAAAACACTTCAACAACTGATTTGGGATATTGGGATACATATAACATACATGTATTATATATTATTGTCCATTTTGTCCACTTTTGTCCATTTTGGACAACAAGTGGGGGTGGACAGTGTAAGTTTATCTTCTTTGACAGTAATGCATATTTTATGTAAGCGAGAATTTATCTAAATTTTTAGTTATTTAAAATATACATATTAATTAATATTGTACACGGCAAATGTTTTAAACACATTTTAATCTCAATTATTAGTATAACCATCAATTCGTGCACCTATAGTTTTCAGTAATTGTTAAAATTTCTTCATTTTTGTTTGTCTGATGCTTGCGTGGACTACTATTTTGTATCTGACTTGGTAGTGTTAATCGTGACGCGGTAGGTTAACAGGTACTAAGAAAATTAAAAATAACCTGTTTATAAACTTCTCAAAGTAACGACTGAGGAAAATTTTGTAAATAGCACATTCATGCTTTCGTATATCAGGTCTACTTCCAAAACAAAGGTGCAGTTAGATTGCGCTATCTAGTTAAAAGGTATTTTGGACCATTTTCTAGGAAACAACTGTATGTATACTTATATTAAAAGAGTGTCCTATATGTCAAGTCATTTAAAGAATACAGCAATGTCACTGCTTTGTTGTGATTTCATAAAACAATGACAAATTTATACGTGAACAAGTAGTTAACAATATTTCAACCCCAGTTATGGGCCAAGAAGAAAGAATGTAAGTTAATTCAATTAATTAATTTGACAAAGAATGCAGTGGTACTCTTTACGTAAGCTGCGACGGAAAATCTATCAACATGGAAGTTCAACAATTAGAAGAAGTAGGTTACGGAAACGAAACTTGATGCTGAAGAAGTTTAGCATATAAAATGATTTTTGAACATGGAATACCGGCTGGTTCCGTTTTAGGTCCACTACTATTCGCGTTGTTTTTAGATGACCTTCCTGCGGTTTTGAAACATGGCATTACTATCATGTTCGTTGATGATTCGAATTTTGTATTTTGTGGTAGGTATGATATACTAGATAAGGTGACTGATACGATAAATAAGGATATGAAGAATGTCGTGCAATATTTTGCGGAAAATGATCTGGTAATAAATAGTGATAAAACTAAAATGTTAACTTTAAGTTCTGGCAGAAAGTCGTCAAGGTTAGATGGTTTTAACTTTTTTATTGACGAATTTAAAGTAACAAACTGTGACAGCCTGAAATGTTTGGGCTTAATTTTAGATAGGAAAATGACTTGGGTTAATCACATTGATAAAGTAACAAAATTATGCTACATTCGCATTCGAGCTCTTTATTCAATTAGAGAATACCTCGATGTTAAACAATTAAAGACCTTGGCAGAAAGTTATGTTTATAGTATAGTGAGTTACATGATAATTGTCTATGGGATAGCTAAAAAATGTCATTTGAAACTCGTCACTAAGATTGTACGTACTTTCGCGCTTGGTATTGAACAAAGGAAAATATGACCGAATAGCGGAGCTAATTTCGAGGAAATCGCATTGGCTACTTCCCCTTGACTTATGTTGTTATAAAAGTTTGTGTTTAATGTACAAAATTAATAATAATCAGGAAAGTAATTATTTTAGCAAGTCTTACATCAAGTCAGTATCTGAGAGGAGGAGCGACGATTATTATTGTAAATTTAAACCAAAGACTGATATAGGAGAGCGGAGTTTTTTCTATCGCACTTGTGTTTTTTGGAATCGTTTGCCTAATAAACTAAAAAAATGTGAACGCTTTACAACTTTTAAAACTGAGCTTAAGACATATCTAGTTAAACGCTGTTGAGACGTTTGTTATTAATATGAATATTATAAATTGAAAATTGACTATGTTATGTATAGCACAAAAATGTTTTATCATATTTTATTTTGGGTGGAGTAAGAGCTTGCATTGCAAGATTCCAAACCTTTTTGTATAACGGCTTGATAATCCTGAAACTTGAATAAATACGGCCATAATAAATAAATAAAAATAAATAAATAATTACTGAAATTTGTATAGTTCTGAGCTTTACTAATGACACCATCATACACAACTTCTTTGATAACTTTCGTTTATGTTGTTTTTTGTTCAGAATATTTGATTTCGTTTATCCTTACTAGATCCCTCTGTCATACGTCTACATAGTAGGATTGATTATTCCATTGATTCCATTTTTACCGTTGACAAGGATTTATGCCACGTCGTTTTAAACCGTTTTATGCCATTTTTTGCCAACACTCAGTTTTCTGCCACTGTCATGTCTGGTTGAAATGTGATATATGCTGTTAATAATTACCATTATTCCTTCCTATCAATAATAATTCTACACCGCCACGCTAGAGAGGTAAAACTTATCTGATACCCTGCATTCAACTCCATGATGATGGGGTTACCATTTATAAGCATTATGGAAAAAACTATCCTTCTCTATAAACGCGTACTTCAATGTGTATTATTGGAACTTTGTTTATTGTTGCTCCACATAGCCACATCATTTAAAATTATAATTCTACAATGTTTTTACCTTTTTGTTACTTAGAGCAAATTTGACTTCCTTGTTCATACCATTTATCTTTCAATCGTGTATCCGAAATATAGTTCCGAATTTTCCTAAATAAAGAGCTAATTCAGTGTACTATTTCGATGCCAACCAATATGCACAGGTTTCTTCTAACCAAAAAGTTTCAAATTTAAAGATAAAGTCTTTTCTAAAGTTTTGTTGATAAATGACAACTACCAGGATCGTCACAATTTCTGAGTGACTTTAAGATGCCTGCACGCATGTTAGTTTATTTTTGTTGCCCTACCCCTACATAATATCCGGATGTTTTAAAAAAAATATTCTAACGTTTGCCACTACTGCTAATATTACTTCAACTAGTATCAATGTAATTTAAACAAATTGCTAACATAAAAGTTATTGACTCTGAAATATGCGACGCTATGGCTCGCAACAAGGCAACATTTTAAGAATGAATTTAAATGTTTGTGAACAGATAAATGCGCTGAGTGCCCATACAACGGGTTGTACAACTAGTTCATATAGATATAATACAAATATTTTTTCCTCGTCCAATCTTGTAATCAAAATTCCCATGCCATGTTCATGAAATCTGGAAAAAAACAGTTGATCTAGAACATGTTCCAAAGATCTACGTCTAAAACACTATGTAAGAGCTTCTCCTTTCACACTAGTATAAAAAGCGGAGGACAGTCTGGAATTTCAATCAGTCTCTCAGAAGACTTGCTCCTGTTTGTCGAAAGGTTTGACTACCAGATACACATTCAAAATATCATTAGCATCGCTCAACTTTACTAAAACCAAGCTTAGAGTAGGGCGCCAGCTTGTTTCTAAAATGAGTGGTAATTCACATTTAACATTTTAAAAAACTTTACTTACTATTAATCTTAGGAACAAAGTGTTTCTATAAAAATTTGATTCCAAAATTTTTTAGTAGGTCGTTATTTCGTCATTTTAAGCCATTTGTTAATATAATCTCTACCTGGACTAATATTATTTTATGTTCTTTAGGAAAACAAAATACTGCCTCGGAATCATTGAAGATGAATTTTGAAGTTGCCAAGACGCCAGAGCGTCCCCAGAAATTCATAGATGGCGACGGTAACGCGGTTAACCTGGAATCCGTTAAGGGTTTGTTACAAAACGGCCCTGCGATCCCCTTCGATATTTCGAATGAGAAGGGCGAATTTTACGATGTCAAGGACCTGGCGTCCAATTATTCCGGGATTGACGTTGAGGCAAGTTTATTTCAATGGTTAAAAAAGTGGGGTAAATCTGGACAATTCTGAATGCCGATGCATACAATTTTTGACATTACATGTTTGAGACTTTTATGAATGTAGGAATCCCAAGATTGGATAGCAGTTGTAGGCATGGCCTGTCGATTTCCGGAAGCGGACACACTTGAGGAATACTGGAATGTTTTTATGCGTGCCCAAACAACCTGTAACGCCCCTCCAGCACACCGAACACGATTAATCGTTACAGACCCCACCATGAAAGCAAACTTCTTGAAATGCCCCATTGATCAGTTTGATTGCGGATTTTTTGGAGTCAGCCCCGCGGAAGCGACCTTTACAGATCCCCAGTGTCGAATTCTAATGGAGGTTACCTGGGAGGCGTTTGAGGACGCCGGGATTAATCCCGAAATTTTGAAAGGTTCCAAAGCTGGAATATTTCATGGGTGTTGGAGTCAGGATTACAAAGAGGCTCTCAACTGCGCTTCTTCCCCGACGCAGGATAACTCCCGGAAGTACCTCGGAAATGGATTTGGGAGTGCGGCCGCGAAACTTTCCTACTTTTATGGATTTACCGGGCCTAATATTGCCACGGACTCGGCCTGCTCGTCCTCCATGGTGGCGCTGGACTTGGCCGTGAAGAGTTTGGCACAGAAGCAGTGTCCCGTGGCGGTAGTGACAAGTTCCAATTTGGTTTTATTCAAGACCACCCAACCCAAAGTTCTGGCGGCGGATGGATTGTCAAAGACGTTTGATGTGAAGGCGGACGGGTACTCCAGGTCAGAGGGCGTGGCCGGCGTTATCCTTAAACGGTACTCAGACGCGGTGCGGGATAAGGACACGATACACGCCATAATTCGGGGGACCGCCACGGGACAGGAGGGTCTCAGTAAAAGTTATGGAACGCCCACCGTGGAAACAGAAGTCACAGTAATGCGAGAAGCCTTGGTGGCAGCGAAAGTCGACCCAAGTCAGGTGGACTACGTGGAAGCGCACGCCACTGGGACATCGGTGGGAGATCCGATTGAAGCCGTGGCAATTGTCAAGGCGTATTCCTCCGAACAGGGACGACCCCAACCGCTGTGGATCGGTTCAGGGAAAACCAACATTGGTCACACCGAGGCTTGCTCGGGGCTAGCGGGAATTTTCAAGGTCATCTTGTCCATGAAGCACGGCATCATTCCAAGACATGTCAATTTAACGAAAATGAACCCTCTGGTAGACTTCAGCTCCATTCCGGGCGCCGTGCCTTTACAAGCCGTTCCCTGGCCGAGGAACCCAGATCGAGTGAGAATCGCTGGGGTGAGCAGTTTCGGCATGACCGGCACCGCCGCTCACGTTATCATCCAGGAACCTCCCCAAAATCCCAAAAGTGCCTCTGATCGACCTCCGCTGCAGGGCGAACGCGTGCTTACCTTATCCGCCAAATCAGAAGCAGCATTAAACCAGATTTCGGATGCCTTCCTCTCCTACTTGGCGACCACGCCCGATTCCCTGGATGACATCGCATTTACTGCCAATGCTTGCAGACCCCATCATCTCCATAGAAGAGCCATCATTGGGAGGGACACCGCTGAAATCATGGCCAATCTTCAATCCCAGCAATTTATATCCTCTGTCGCCGGGGCACCATCAACGAAAAGTGGCCCAGCCGTAAAAAATGGCATTTGCTTCATCTTTCCTGGGATGAGCGTCAAAGACATGAGCAGTTTCTCTTCCCTTTACCAGACCACCCCCTACTTGCAGGAAATCATGGACCAATGCGACTCTTTATACCAGAGGGTCACGGGAAGGGCTTCCTTGCTGCCCCTTCTTCACCCCACCAACACCCTCCCTACAGGGAGCCTGGAAGAGTGGTACACGCTCTTTCCGCTATCCCAATACTGCTTGGCAAAGTTATGGATGCACTGGGGTGTCCAACCTGTTGCTGTCCTTGGACATTCCACTGGGGAGGTGGCGGCAGCCTTGGTATGTGGCGCCATGGATTTGGAGCACTTTTTTGGATTCTTCCTGCCCTTAGCCCGGCACCTCCTTCTAAGCGCCAAGGACGTCCCTGCCAAGGTCATGGTTTTACAGAGGAATCGAGAAGAGGTGGAAGCCTTAACACAGCAGTTCTTCAAAAATAACTTGCTGCTAAGCCGTTTCTGGATCAACGTGGTGGAGGAGAACTCGCCCACTCAAACGGTGGTCGCCAGCCCATCAGGGACAATGGGCGCCTTCGAGGAATTCTGCCTACAGCGGGGAATAGAACACAAGATGCTCCAGTGGGACTTCTTGGACCATTCCAGAGCGGTCAAGGGAGAAGGTCAAATGTCTTTAGAACGGTTGGACATTCCTCAGTTTCCCATGAAGCTGCCCTTCATATCCAGTTACACGGGGGAAGTTATCCCTGAAGGAGGCTTGACCCCCAGTCATTGGTATCACGTGTTTCGGAACTGTGTCAACTTCCGGAAAGCTTGTAACACTGCGAAGGAGACCCGCTTGGCAACCGCCTTTTTAGAAGTTGGATGGAGTGGTTATCTTTCCAAAAATACGCAAGATAACCTCAATGACCCCACGTATCTGTGCGTTGCCACCTTTCCAAAAAGGGGAATTCTTGCTAGCCTGGGGCAGTTGTACACTTGGAGGGTGGACGTCAATTGGAACAATTTTCACCGCAAAGAGGCGTTCTATTCTCAAGGGGGTCAGCGTGTCTGCCTTCCGGGGTATCCTTTCCAGCGAAGGTCGTGCTGGTTTGAAGGAACTCTGTCGTACACTCCGAGGAAGGCGGCGTCATCAGTATTGTCCCTCCCCACGAATTTCCCTTTACTGGGCAGCCGGCTCAATTTAGTGGGGGAAAATGTCTTTTTTTACAAGGACCCGATCTGTCCCCCGGACGACCCTCAAACTCGGTTTATTATGGACCACGTGCTCGACTCCAAGGTCGTCTTCCCTGGAGCCGGCTACCTAGAAATTTTTACTGCCGCCTGGAAGCAGATGGCCGTGGGAGACACGCAAGATGTCGTGACCTTGAAAAATTTCAAGATATTTGCGCCTCTCTTTGTGGAGGACTCGAGCAGATTACAATGTTCCGTGCAGTCACGTTCTGGCAACGTTTCCATCCACTCCTCTCAAGGAATTCCCCGAAATCCCTGGCGTCTGCAGGCGTCTGGAAAGCTGGAGACTATTTCAAGGCCCTCATCGCAGGAGCAGTTGGAGGAAGAATTGACCGTCAGACTGAAGCGAGTTCTGCAAAGCGATTCCGGCGATGACAGTAAAGCCGCCGTGGAAGCATTTTACCAAGTTATCTTCCCCCTGGGATACCACTATGGCAAGTCCATGCTGACCTTCACTCGTATTTGTCAATGCTCTTCTCTCGGGAACTCAAATGCGGAGGGGGACTTGGTGATAGAACTCCGAGTTCAACCCGAGGACTTACCTTTCCTGGATAAATACTCGTGTCACCCCATCTTGACGGACGCCATGTTTCAGGGAATGTGTGTCAACCTTTTAAAGCCGGGTGGACCTGTATACGTTCCAGTGAGCGTGGGAACATTCACCGTCCTTCCATCCCCACCATTTTCCAGGAGGAGCGACCAGTGGTATCTCTATTGCCGGAATGCCAAGAAAAACGTGTATTTATTTGACGAAGATTACAGGATGGCGGCTCTCATGGAACAAGTGGACCTTATCGCCACCTCCATGGAGTCCGTGTTAGCTGCCGCAGAACTCCCAGTGCCCCACTCTCAAGATGCAAAATTTCGCACGGTGCCACTATATGAAGAATTTTGGAAGAAGATGCCTTTTGGGGCTGCCGCCGGGGAAAAAGAAATTTCCTCAGGCGGTTTCAAGGTCAACGTCCAAAATGACGGTGGATGGCTCATTTTTTATTATGGAGACAGCGCCAAACGGGACGTAGACGCATTTATTTCTGACTACTTGGAAGCCCCTGCAGGATATCGTGTGGACCTTGCTAAAGTCCGTCAGGAGAATACGGCAGAAACCATAAAAGATGTGGTGGGCAAGGTGTACGAGCAAGGGAGAAATTTGGAAAGAGTAATCTACTGGATAAATACGAGGGACGAGGCGCAGAAAAAAGGACAACTGCCCCAGAAGGTCATCTTGGAGCCCTTATTAGCCACTATCCAGCATTTCCTAGGAAGGAAACCAATCACCTTGCCGAAATTTTACTTGGTCACCGATGGAACGCGACAATGCTTGGAAGGAGACCGGGGCGATTTACAAGCAGCCCTGGGTTCCGCCACTGCCGTGGCCTTTTTACGCAGTGTTCGAGCGGAAATACCCAGCTTCTGGGCAAAATGTGTGGAAGTTGAGGAGAGTGCGGACATAAAACTCAAAATGGCACAAATTGGGAGGGAACTGGGGATGATGGACAAGGAGGGGGAAGTGAGGTACAGGGAGGGGGACAAATTCGTCCGACGCTTAAGGTATCTAAAGATGGAGTCCACCAGATTAGACATTCCCGCGTCGGACTATGTCGTACAGTTACCGCGGTCCAAGGTCATAAAAGAGGTGAAGCTAGTCCCCAGTACGGAGACAGCTTCCATGGAATCCGACAAGGAAGTAAGAGTGGAGGTGAGGAGTGTCTCCCTGAATTTTAAAGACGTACTCGCCGTCATGAAGCCCAGTCGAGACTTTGATCACTTGACGTGGCTGGGGCAGGACTTTTCCGGGGTGGTGTCCCACGTTGCCGGGGGAGTAACAAAATGGAAGGTGGGGGAGGCCGTCATGGGGCACTCGTGGAGTAAGGGGTCGATCAAGTCTACCGTGGCGGTGGAGGAAGGGGAGCTTATTCCAGTTCCAGACAATATGACCTTCGCAGAAGCGACGACCCTCCCGCCCGTCTTCTACACAGTGTGGTACAGCATGGTTATCATTGCGGGACTGAGAGAAGGGCAGACAATGCTGGTTCATGCGGCTTCGGGAGGGGTCGGTTTGATAGCCATTCAGATTGCCAGTCTGCTCAAGGTGGAGGTGATAGCGACCGCCGGAAATGAGAGAAAAAGACGGTTCCTTCGCAACCTGGGGGTGAAGCACGTGTTCAACTCGCGGACCTTGGAGTTCTCCCCACAGATAAAGGCTGCCACGGGGGGAAAAGGAGTGGATATGGTGCTAAATTGTTTGACTAGTCCAGGTTTTAAGGAGGCAACACTGGAGATATGTCGCGATGGGGGTCACTTTGTGGAAATTAGCAAACTCGACATTTGGAGGGAGGAGCAAGTCCAGGAAATGCGACCGCTGGTCAAATACACGGTTTTGGACATAACGGAAGTGGACAGGGAAAGTATTGAGATCATGACGGGGCAANTAACGGAAGTGAGCAGGGATTTTATTGAGAGGATGTCTGTCAAATTAGCGGAATTTATGAGCAGTGGTCGTGTTAAGCCTTTATTCCACGTGACATTCCCTTTAAGTCGTCTGATTGACGCCTTAACGTATCTCCAGCACGCCAAGCACATTGGGAAGGTCGTCGTCAATTTTCCTCCTAGAAGCAACCCCACCGGGGAGAAGGAACAGAAGGAATTGTTATTCAACGACAGAAGTTGCTACATCATCACCGGGGGCAAGGGTGCCATTGGGTTTGGGGTGTGTGAGTGGATGATTCGAGAACAGGGGGCCAAGTACGTGGTGCTCGTGGGTCGACGGGAAGCCAGTGAGTTGGTCGCCCAAGGGGTGGTTGATCTGGAGCGGGAATGTGGAGCCATCATTAAATGCAAACAGATGGACATTGCCGACTATCAACAATGTGAAGCTTTGATCCGGAAGGATATCCCGAAATGGGGGTTACCCCCTCTCAGAGGAATTCATCACTGCGCGGGGCTCATGTCCGACAAAATGATTGGACAACAAGACTGGGACAATTTTGAGAAAGTGCTTCGACCAAAAGCCGAGGGTGCTTGGAATTTTCATCGACTGACCTCATCGCTGCCCCTGGAACACTTTGTTTTGTATTCCAGCGGTGCCTCCACCTTTGGAAATGTCGGTCAATCTAATTATGTGGCGGCGAACGCTTATCTGGATGCCTTGGCCCAATACCGACAATCTGCCTGTCTTCCTGTGCTCTCCATCAACTGGGGACAGTGGAGCGTGGGAATGGCGGAGGGTCTAAAGGTCGACTGGGCCCGCCCCTTTTCCCTTAAAGACGGTATCCGCACCCTGGAGCAGACTATGAAGGATCCCTCCTTAAAAAACGTCGTGGCCGGACATTTTAACTTTTCCAATATTCTAAAAACGCACGCCCACTACAAACACACATTCCTGGAAGACCTGGCGCTCTACGAGAATCCCCTTGGCAGAGGGAATGCTGGAACCGAAGCAGAATCGGACCCCAACAAGAGGCCCCCCTCGTTAATGGAGCAGTTGCTCCAATTGGAGGATTCGGCCCAGAAGCAGGTTCTCATTAAAGAGTTCCTTCTAAAGCTCCTATGCGAAACTCTCGGCACCAGTCCCGAGGACGTGCCGGATAATGTCCCTTTTTCGGACTTGGGAATGGACTCCCTCCTCTCGGTGGAATTTGTCAACAAAATTTTGGACGAGATGGGAGACACTGTGGCAGAGACCTTCATTGACTTGGAAGACAACGGGAGCTTGGGCAAACTTGTGAAGCTCCTTTCTTCCATATTGATCCCTGCCCAAAAATGAATATCAATTGGGCTATTGAAAAACTCCACGTAGATAAATATTTTTAATTGTAACCTTTCCAATAGCTCTGTGATAGAAACAAATAAAAACACTATAGTTAAGTTATAAAATATTCAACTAATTAAGGGAATGGATTTGGGTAAAGGAAAGGGGGTTTTTTGAAAATACTATGTAACTATACAAACAGCATGTCTTAATGTTTCCTTAAGTTTGGATTTTACATTGATAGTTAACATACCACGTCATAAGTCATATCATGTTTAATTAATAAAAATATGTGGTTTATCCACTTAATTTCATATACAAAGCGTATAACAACACAAATTCAACATATATGCTAGACGTGTGCACGGCACCCCTCCTCACAACACCACACATTCAAGAAAGCACACAATATTATCAAAACACAACACAACACAAAAAATGCTTTATTTATTTTAATCGTCTCATAAAAGCACAACACCTTAAAATGTCATGCATGCAACACAAAACACCAACACGTGAAAGCCAAGTATGGACGCAACACGACACATTTAAATAGAACATATAACGTAGAAAATGCTGCACACAACACAAAACCACACTGCATTTAATATATGGCAAATATTGCAAGTTAAATTAAACTACCGATGCTTTATATATGCAAATACATAGTACATAAAATGGAATAAACAGGCCATGTATGCATCAAAAAAGAAAATAAACATTTTATGTATTAATTATCATATCTAATTAAAGGTTTTAAAGCCTCCTCAATCATTAATCTTGATAAAGTACACACAACACAACACAACACATTTGTGTTTCTCAACACATTGCAATGCACACAACACCACACAAATTAATGCTTGTATGAAAAAGCAAAACACATCACAACGCAAACACAGCACAACACCACAGAAATAAAGCCAGAAAACCTGGTGTCACACGGTGTCACACCGTACAACACATGTGTTTGCACAAGTCTAATATATACATATCATCAAATTTTTGAGTTTCATTTCTATTAATCTGAGAAAATCTATCTTGGTCGATTATCAAACAAGAATAATTATCATATCTCTTTTGCGATTTTTAACGCATTGAGCGCAGTTAACCTCGAACCTAGAAAAGTCTGAATAAATTAAGAAGTTTGGAAGACATGCCTTAAATTTCAGGTCTGGGCGGTTTGCCCCCGCGAACGTGTCCCCACTAGAGTGTTTACACGCAAGAGTACTTTGAAGAGTTTTGATATTTCATCGTCAAATGGAAAGTGGACCGTCTATGTGAATGGGTTTTAAAACCAACGCTAGTATATGACAACTTGTTTGGTTTTGATGGCATGCTAAATAAGTAGAGACCGTTAGATATGAGAGAAAATTAAGCCAATGGAAACTTAGGAATTACTAGGATACATGTAATTTTTATATATTACAAATTTGAAGTAAGTTTAATTGTCTATAAATTTTCTCATCATGTAAAACATTATGTCACGTAAACAACATCATGGAAAACCCGTACCTCGCGGGCACTCCACCAGTACAACATCGTTAAATTTAATATGCTAAACCTTGATATTGAAATGATACTTTGGCTAAAGATATATTTAATTTACTTTTTATACCTTTAAAATAATCACATCAGTAAAGGAATTCCCGGGTAAAAAATCTTTCTACAGTTGTCCCGGTCAGTGCTAGTTACACTTTTGTGTTAGATATGTTGAATTCTGCATCACAAAACCACAACTATATATTTGTGAGTTTCATATTGGCTTGTTCTAAAAATCAAATTTTAAATCGTTTATAGTTAAGCAACGCATATAAATAAAAGGTAGGTTTGTTCTCATTCTTTAATATTTATGGCTATCATTGGTTACTTGACTGGAAATTTACAGAGAATATTTTGCCACAATGGGAATGTTCCATCTAATCACAAATAACATCGCAAATGCTCTCCGCATTAGTGGGAATTTTTTTGTACATTACAACACCCTGGACATAATTACAAATTTATCTTATTGTCGATTTCAATTAAGACAGACATGGAAGTATTGCCTCAATATAGTTAAGTAAAAAACCTTCAAATGACGTACGTGTTTTGAAATTACAATTTCTTTTTATAATTTCTTTAAGACGAATTCACTGATAAACTTATCGTCCAATCAAATAATTTACGACCTTTGAGTTATAAATGCTATATGTCATATTTAACTCAATGGCCAATCTTAAATTAAATCGAGCATCCAACACACATGTTCCTTGAAATACTAGTTTCATGTGAAGCACCTCACGGCTCGAAATTTTAAATGATAAATTCAAATGATTCTAAAAGCAATTAAACGACTCTACTAGGAGAGAAAGATTTGTGCTGCTTGCAAATAAAAATAAATTGTGAAAATGATATTTCCCTCAATCCTTGTTCCTACGTTGCACCGAACGGATAAAATAGCCGTAGTCCAAACAGAAAACAAGCATATTAAAAGTTTTTGAAATGTACTCAGCGATTGTCCCTATGGCACAAATTGTGGTAGGATCTGTGGCCTGTCTTGCAGTTTCAGCGTTTTTTACGCTGAGCATCCCAGTATTTCTATTTCGGATGTTTGCAGTTTTCTTGGCAAAAAACTATAGGCCGGACCTGGGTGACATTCTGGAAGGTCAGAGTGCCATTTTTGCGGTGGACTACTTTGCAGATACCCCACCGCGGTCCAATGTCATTGCAAAGTTAACATTTGAAGGGGAACTAACTTACGACTTGGTAAAAGAACGGGTGCAAGCCCACTGGTTGTCTTCTGGGGACGCCAGATTCGACCGGCTGCAGGAGCGTCCCATAAAATGGATGGGTTTCACATTTTGGGAAAATGTCCGAGACACGTTTTCTTTGGACAAACACCTACACAAAATATCAACAACTGATGAGGAACCTTTGAATGCCGAACAGGTAACAGGTATCATGGAAAAGTTGCTAAATCGTCGGATTTCCCGGGACCAAAGTCCCTGGGCCCTTTACGTGATCGAGAGTTACTGCAGTCCTCACCTGCCCGGATCTGACGGGGTTTGTGGCACCAAGAAGAAGCAGAGTGTACTCCTGTTCAACTATCACCATTGTCTGGCAGATGCAACAGGGGTTTTCATGAGCATTGTGGACGGCCTTTTTGAAGGGTACTCCTTCAGCAAAATGGGAAGGGCTCCCCCTCAGAAAAAGAAGCGGACAATCTGGCAGAAGCTCTGGTTTCTGTTGACATTTCCGATAAATGCCTTCCTTGAAACGTCCTACATCCTGTCCTATTATGTCCGATCCAGTCCCTTAAGTATCCCTGACAGTAAAAAAGAGTGGCACCAAGTCCTGTCTACCATGGACCAAGTGGTCCCTGTCCAACTCATCAAGGACATCAAAAATCATTTCGGGGCGAGCTACACCAGCGTGATGCTTTCTGCCATTTCCGGGGCGGTTCACCGACTTCAAGATGAGCTGCGACAAAAAACGGGACTTGTAGCAGATTCCATGTTATGCTTGAGCATGCTTCCCGCCAAGGGGATATCAAGCAGACAAATTTTTGAAAATCACATGACCGGCGCTGTATTTGATTTCCCGACGGGCTCCTATGGCACTCCGCTCGAGCGCCTGGAAATGGTGGACAAGATACTGGAGAAAAATCGAAATTCTGTTGTACCTTATCTAGCGCAATTTTTGACGACTTTTTGTGGCGCCCACTTATTTACTTTTAACAAGTTGCTGTCTAAGAATAGGTTAATACCCATAAGTACGTGGCAACCCTCACAAGTAAACTCAAAATATTATCGACAAAAGCAAAATGGCAAACATTGTTTTTTTTTCTTTTGGAAGGTTTATCTAACTTTGCGGGGTTACCGGAGCCAATTAAATTTACGAATAACGTCCACTGGATCTTCATGGATGGGATAACAGGATGCTTTGATGGAGAAACTGGTACGTTAAATTAACAGGTGCATAGCTGTCCAAACCGGGCGGGGGGGGGCAACAACCCCCCTAGTAAGGGCTATTTTACATTAGAAGGATAAGGAGGGGTGGAGGTCTCCCTATGTTCCGGAGACCCTGACAATACAAAAATTAATATATAGTTACGGCAATAATTGAATTGGGTTGCAATAGTTGTACCTTTTTAATACACAGGTCTACTTGTAACGTGCTGTAGCCTTGGCAATTATACGGGAATATGCCTTGCAGCTGAGAAAGGACTTCTCTCAAGAGCACAAGTACAGCAGCTAGTGAAATACATTCTGGAGGAACTTCATCTATTGGAGGAGTTGATGGTCCGGGAAAGGGGAAATTTGTAGTTTTCTACCTATAAATATCTTTCACATAACATTTGGATCATAACAAGAGTTTTAAGACGACGAACTAGAGGAGCACCTTCGTAGCCTAACTTGTCAGTACTTAAAAACAAAGCAAAACTAAACTCACCTTGTTTTTATGCTAAATGTAACATTTTATTACCTTATTTTATCTACAGGCAATTAAAACTGAAATAAAGATTTTTAATTCAGGCACCCTGAATATCTCCCACTTCAAATGCTTACCGTCGCATACTTTCAGGGATGATCTCCCTCTCCCGTGGTTTATAATGTTAGCTGGCAGAGATGGTATTACCCACGGGTTTCTAGTTAATGGTGTGACACACACGTTCATATATAACCATAGAGATTTTTAACAGCGCGAAAAATAACACCCAACTTGAATATACATCATAGTCCCCTATAAAACCCACAGATGGATCTCCGAATAGAGGATATGTCCAGATAAGTATTGACAATATGACAGGTGTCAAATCATCCATAATAACGAAAAATTAGCCTTTCCCGCCATTTATTTACCTCAGTGCCTGCATGCACATGCATTGCATCCTGCTTTTTATGCCACTTTTGCCGTTTTCCGCACCAACGAAGGGTGAAATAGAAAATAATGGGACATGAAGTAATATTCCACTTGCCATTAAATGCCTGTGAATACAATTACTTACAAGGCGGTGATGGGAGATGATCCCCTTATTAGTCTTACTTGTCAGAATACAAGAGAGTACATTGCTCACGCAACTTGTTTCCATGTTGTTTATAACATTTTATTTCGTCATAGCTGAATCACGATTAAAATTAAAAGTAAAGTTGTGCTAAATCTCCCCTTCTACCTGCTCCCCTCCAGTTGATTCATTACAGCTGTTGTCAACTTGGCCACGGTATTGAAATCCCGGAACGTATTTTCGGCTATCGTGACCCTTTCTTCAAGGAGGGAGTGGAGGGCATTTTTAATTTCCACAAACATTAGCGAATCCACTCCCATTGTCTCAAATGTCGTATCATTCCCCAAACTGGAATCGCCCAGTTTCAAAACGTCGCCCACGATTCTCCTCACTTGCGTCTTAACCAAGTTATCCTTATCCACCTCCGTCGCAGTGTATTCCTCCCAGAATTTAGCGGCAGAGATAACTCCAGAAGGACCGGGAGTTTCCGTTGTCTTTATTAGTACCTTCAGAGCCTCCTCCAAAAAGCGGTGATATATCTGGGGTGACTCCTTACTCAACTGGGCGATATCCAAATTAGACACCAAAGCATGTCGCCGTTTTGTTCGAAGAAGGTATTCCAATGCTCGCATCCCTTGCTGGTACGTCAGGGGATGGATCCCGTTTATATCGTAGGGTGCTTCCTCTTCCAAATCCCCCCACTGACCCCAATGTACTACAGTACAGGGTAGACCCTTAGATTGCCGGAAGCGACTGAACCGGTAGACGGAACCGGTCCAAAAATTGGGTGGCAGTGGCAACATTGTAGTTGCTTTCTAATCCGAGGGAGGGGGCGAAGGAGGAAAACAGGACAAAATACTCCAAACTTAATTCTTTTGTTAACTCGTGCAAGTTCACAATCCCATCGAAGGTCAAGGTCGAACGGGACCAAAATTTGGACCAGTTTTCTTTTGACGTCTCGTCCCCAGAGGTGGGAGTAACGCCAGTGTGTATTACACCCTGTAGGGGAGGGACCCCCAGTTTTTGAAACTGGCTTACCAAAAGGTCTTGCCACTCCTTAAAATTCCGAAAGTCGCCCTGAATTAATACCACGTTTGCCTGGTGCTGGTCGTTAAGATTCTTCACTTTTCGGGTAACATGGGGTTCCGGGGGATCTCTTGGGGTTAGTACCACATATTTCGCGCCTTGCGTAACCATCCATTTTGCCACTGCAAGACCCACCCCATTAGTTCCACCCACGATCAAATATGTACCTCCGTCATGAAATATAAGGACTGTCCTTCACCATGTTGTTGTCTTCCTGTATCCACTTGTCCAAGTCATCATCGTCCTCCATCTCTGGCGTACACAATCCCAATTTCATTGTACGTCTTAGATCATCCTGGTATGCGACCTCTGTTTCCCCACAATTTTTATGGAACATTTCAAATTGTATTTTTGATTTGATTGTGACCCAGTCAGAGTCCATGTCTCTACCTCCAATATCCACACAGCGACAATCAATCCCTTCTCCCATATTACTCCGAAGGCCCCGACAGAACCCCCAAACCAAGCCAGCGTCACAGTCAGACAAGGAAGGTTCTTCAAAGCCTGCTTGACCACTGGTCAATACTACAAGTCGAAGGGGCACTTCTCCAATACCCTTTCCAGGTAACAGCTTCAAATTATTGGCAAGATGATAAAAAGGCTGAAGCATTTCCTTCCCCGGGGTTGCTGACCAGTGGTAGAAGATACCTTCCAAGGGCCAGTCCTTCTGTCGCCCAAGGTTACCTAACAAAGACAACATGTCAGCTTCTGAATCCCGCCTTATCTTCATTCTAGTTCCCAGATCTCCTGTCTTGGCCGCTCCTGTAGCGCAATTTACTACAAGGACTTGTCNGTCGCCCAAGGTTACCTAACAAAGACAACATGTCAGCTTCTGAATCCCGCCTTATCTTCATTCTAGTTCCCAGATCTCCTGTCTTGGCCGCTCCTGTAGCGCAATTTACTACAAGGACTTGTCTCCCTACTTCTGCCATCATTCCTGTGAAGAGGTCCTCAAAGCTCCTCTCATCTTCAAAGAGCATCCAAGTCTTCCTTCCCCGCTGGAGCTCACCCAACCCGGACGTTATCTCTGGTATAGCTCCAACTCGACTGCAGATCAATGCGCTCGTCCCCAAAGAGCTCGGGATCATACCATCCACGACGAACCCCGTTTTCTCCAAAGCGTCCCTCCACTTCTCCCCCTTCATGACGCACCGATTAGGTCGCAACTGCTTATCTTCAAACCGCCAATATCCTGGCAGCAGTCCAAACATGAAGGTCAGAAAGTGCGCGTCTTCTCGGGTGGTCTCCCCCAGATCCAGCATTCCTCCCGGTCTCAGCAGCATTTTCACGTGCCTCAAGCTCTCCTCTATATTTCTGGTGGCATGAACCACCTCGTAGGCCACCGCAAGGTCAAAATAACCCGGGGTGAACCCTCCCGGCTGTTGGAGGGGGTCCTGCTCGATGTTCAACTTGCGAAACTTCATTTTATCTTGGTATTTCTCGAACCGCTTCTCCGCGGCGACAAAAAAGGACGAGGAAATGTCCGTATAAGTATACTCAAACTCGATCCCCAAGTTATCCAAGGCCTCCAACCAGATTCCCGTGTAGCCCCCGGTACCGGCCCCGATCTCCAAGATCCGCAGTACCAATCTCCCCTCGGGAACGCAGCGCTGGTAATATTGCAGCCGTTGGGCGGTCACGGCAGTGGTCATCTGACGGAATCCGTAAGTTAGAGAGTATTCGTCATAAAAGGCGTTTACCCCAAAGGAGGTGGGGTCCCCAGGGAACAGGATCTCCAAAGGTGCCCTTTTCCCTTGCAAGATGTCCGCCAGTTGCTGTCCCACTTGAACAAAAAGGTCTGTTGACCGGAAACGGCCCCTTAAATTATCTGCCACTTTGGATAAGGACCTCTTTAAATTTTCTGGTTGGTATGACGCCAAGATATCCCCCACTTTGCAGG
>JAHZNE010001705.1:0-28358 GCA_027744055.1 Callyntrura sp. NNG-2020
ATTTGTCGCAGAAATGGGCCTGTATTCCAAAATTTTACATGGGGCACCGATGATTTTTTTACAGAATGAACATCTATGCATCTTAATACCGCAGTACAGAAACTTTCAGGAATTTCTACCGTCAAAACTTTTTGAGATAAAACTATAGTAGTGTATATTAATTATTGTGACCAAATTTAAGTGAAAATTCCAACAAATGAAAATGAAATTAATTTGGATGACGGTTTATTTTTGCTTGAACATGTCGTAAATATGGTTGTCATTGTCAACAAACATAATACATAAGCAATGTTACCTCTCCCTGTCACAGTTATGTTCACGTATCATGAAATTCGTATTAGTGATCATTTCAATTAGCGAAAGCAGAATATATAAAAATTCGTTAGAATGGAGGCTCTGGCGGCCTGTCGGAAGGTGTTATTAAACACAAATATAATTAGTACACTCCGAGTTAAGTTTTAAAACCAAGTTTTACATTGCTTCTAATTCTATAAACTATATTTACTATGTAAGACGAAAAGTTGGATGAAAAGAAATCTTTGCACCTTTGCATAAATGCAATTTTTCCACGTAACGGAAATGCGATATCAAAATGAATTGCCGAATAAATCATGAGCGACGCTTGATGATTTAAAAGCAATTAATGGTGACGACATCAACATTCAAGAATCAAATCATTTCCATGAGTTGCCATTGCCTTAAAAACTTGATCAGTCATGAAATGATTTCCAGCTGTGTTATTTTAATACGCAACTTGATTGATTTGTCATATCTTTCCGTGTACAATAACGCTGTTTAATTCAATTGTCGAAAAAATATAGTATAAATAATATTAATAACCATAACTAAAGACAGCAATTATAAAAACAAACTATAAGTTAATTGAAACTTTAAAATAATGCCATAAAATCTTTCATCCAAGTCATTGTTTCCTGACATTCCCGCTTCTACTTTTTAGTCTGATTTGTTCATAATTGATTTTCATGTCATAAATATCCATGCTGCGAGGTACTGGTGCTAAATTTTAGGTCGCAAAGCGTTCGTTCACGCGTACTAGTTCGTTCGCATCGTCATAGCAAGGAACCTACAACATTTGCAACGAAAAATTAGTACAATTTCAAATGTCAAAAGTTTCCCAGGCAACCCGACATTGATAATGGTTTTAAATGCCCAAAATATGAATCTTAGACCCCCAAAAAGATAGAAGCAGAGGAATAGGAAAGCCCCCTTAGTTAATGTGTTTCAGCAAAGCATTATAGTAACCATCTTAACCGTAAGCACAGATCCATACATTTTAGAACCCTTTTTTAATTTGTTCACAGAATGATCCTTTATTAATTTCACCGTTACGTTTGATACGTAAATATAAATCAGATTCGAAATTCGAAAACATTTTATTATAACTGACCGATCATCTGTAAATGAGGATTTGTAATAATATAATGATAATAATAATAATTTATATGTATAATAATTTTTCGATCTACGTCTACGCTAAACTCTATCGGTATATAAATAATAGTTTGTTTTGAACAAATAATTAGTTTATACTGTATATGCATTTTAATATAATAACGTATATTTATATATCATTTCATTTTCTGACAAAGTTTTACATTTTTAGTATATGACTACTTCTTCTCGATCAAGAACTTCTGTATATTTGGTAAGAGTATACACATGTCCGTATCATACATAAATTGTAATGGTTTTAACTAGCTTGTAGGTTTATATTTCAAAACTGTAAACATCTTCATTTAAATAAACTCTTCAGTGAAAAGAGAGCGTCATAGTTTGCATATATATTTTTGTATATTACAAATTACACATGTCACAAAGTCAGAAACTTAACGTCATCAGTGGTAACAGTAGAAATATAAGGTAGATATTTTTCGCAGGTATAATACACGTACTTACAACTAACTAAATAAATATAATGCCAAAAACGTTGAGGTGAATTTTCTGCGAATTGACTTTTTCGTTTTTTATGGAGGTATGTAACTGTTATAATTTTAAAAGATAAACTGACTCACTGACTGGGTGATTCGAAGATATGGAAGGAAACTGTTTAAAGCTTATTCTGAAAACCTCTGGTCATTTTTGGTCAAAATTGTTTTTCATGACGACATAAAATCGAAAATTCTAAACATCCAAAGTTGCGCTTCCAAAAGCTCTGTCAATAATTCACGTGAAATGCGTTTTTTTGAAAAAACAATTGATTTGCACAGCAGACGAAGGCTGTGAGTATACCTCAAATAATGACGATGACCAATGATTCGAGCGGAGTAGTGAGTAACTGAAGGAAAATGAACTATATATTACCATTTTTAAGTATTGTTGCTACAAACGATTACTGCCAAAAGTGTAATTTACAATGCTACCAACGGTTGTATTGTAACACCACAGTGACGGTAAAACACAAAGACATTCAGGTCATGGGTAGTGGAAACTACGCCTTGGTTGTTTAGAATTTCTTCTTCGGTATCACAAAATATACACTGAATGACACTAAATGGACAAATAGCTTTAGACAAACGATAAAACCAGTTCACCATATATCTCTGGATCACCCATTATAAATGTTTATATGCTTTTGAACTGATGTATCTACAATATGAAGAAACAACCATATCGAAAGTTAATTAGATTATTTTTATGTCAGAATGATCGCTTCTTTGGTGTGTGTGTGTGTGTGTGTGTGTGTGTGTAAATTTGATATCTTTGTAGATATAAATTTTCCGTTATTGATATTTAGAGTCTTATTGACATTTAAAATATTTTAGATAAAGTATTTCAATATGCTGCATTGTATAACAACATATGCCTTGATTAAAACACCGTATCTAAGGTTTACTACTCACTAACAATCAGTACAAGAAGGTCGGAAAACATTTTCATTCACATCTATTGAATGTCTGATATATATTTATGAGTTACTTTTTAGAAACATCAGATCAGATATACAAATGTATAATATTTTGCAGGATTAAAGTGTTAACTAACACAAAGTCTGCCTTACACTCTACACACAATATTGATGTTTACGAAAGGGGATTTTAAAATTAGTGGGAATTTGTTTCACAATTATCTTTCACAGAATTGACAAGGTTTTGTATGTTTAATACATACACGCATTCATTCATAGGAGAAAAGCTCATGGTCAGTCACAACTCAATTTTTTGTATTCCTTCAAAATTTTAACAACAATCATTTCTTAAAACATTTTTGTATTTTGTATACCATCAGCGCATTTGCAAAAATGTGTACGTACAAGTAAAATGTAATTTTAATTTAATATTTTAATATTGAAATAAATAATCATTCTGAACGATTGGACCGACTTCCAATGTAAGCGTTCAGCGTATTGTCTAAAACATGACAATAACATTTTTCGTGACATGGATAGGTTTGTGTAGAATACAAAGTTATTGTTGTTGAGTTGTGTGTAAAAATGAGCAGGCAAAAGGAAAGATTTGTACAAGCAAAACAAACAAAAATTGTGCTTCCTGGTGTAAAACAATATAGGATGTTGCTGTCCAATACTTTAAAATTTGATGTGGCTTACTAGACTTAAGATACCACGTATAGGAAAAATGTGTCGGTAGAATTCCATTTTCAACGATTATTTGCCATAAAGCGTATACCAAGTAAATTTATGTCTACATATTTTTGTATAATGTTCACATTATTAAAATTATCTTCTAGTAATCATGTCAGGTCTATTACAGTTTGTAAAAACGAACAGATTTAACTTCAATTTCGATAGTAAGTTTTTAAAAACATTTTCGACAGTTCACTTACATAAATTGTACATATATATATAACAGAGCAATATTATGCATTTCACCAACATTTCGTGAAAATACATCAAAGGAATCTTTAGTTGTGTAATTTCGTCATTTTTTATTTCTTTCTTTATTACTCGCCACTTAGGGCGCCACGGTGATGACTATTTAACAAAAAAATAGCATGAAGAAACAGCGTATGTCAATAACTGAAGTACGGACTAGTATCGTTTATATAACTTTCACCAAGAACAAGCAAAGCATATCCGCATATTATGCATACTTTTAACAAAATCTTTCGCCACCATACTAAATACTACAAAGACTTTTTACTACGTAAAAAATTACAACAACAACATAATTTGTTTATCTCCTCGGCATTCTTGTCAAAGACATCTAGTTCCCTTGTCCCATCTTACTTGACTAGTGTTATTTTCCAAAGAAAAGGGCCATCAACAATTCACCATTCATGATCCAGGACCAACATGGCGTGTACAAAAAGCCCGTAGTAGCACGTGTGATAATAGCGATAAGAAATTAAGTAATGTAGTCGAGTGGTAGTAAAAAGAACCGAGTAGCGAGAACCAAACCGAGAACCGTGGCCAACCAAAACAACCGGGTTATTAAAGTAAACAATAATAATAATAATAATTAAAATTAAATAAATAATATATAATGATAATAATAATAATAATAAACTATGCTAAATTGTGAAAATAATACTACTAAGGTATCAACGTAATAGGGCTGGTTAAGAGAACCACCACAGTCATTCACTGTCTGAATCACCTTCTGCGAGTAGATCCGGAATTCCGTCCAGTTGTAACTCCGACAAAAGGTTCTTGAACTTGGCATACTCAATTACGGCTGCGTGACAAAAGAGGTACTGTTCTGGAACCTGAATACTATAAGCACGTTGACTACGTATTCTTTCGACAGTACCCATCACATCAACTATTCCTTGATCATTCAATCGTCGAATACAAATGTCAATTGTGCACAGGGTGCCTGCAAAGCAACAGAAACACAACATTATCTGATGGTGCAAAATACAAAAACCTACTCTATAGCTGTAAATTTATACTGAGCTTCCTCACCTGTTCTTCCAATACCAGCGGAACAGTGAACAACGATAGGTGGCCCTAAAGCATGTCCATCCCATTTTGTTGCTAAATCGCCCACACGGTTGGTTTGTTCCTCTCTGAAATATGGAATGGATACATTTCATTGATAGCAGAATAACAATTTGGTAATAGCCGTTCCAATACCATGTAAAGTGTTTCCTAAATTCCTCATATTTTCTTAGGTAATTCATCGTAAGGTAAAATACGTTACCTCATTGCCTTTAAAAATTTTAGCATTGCGTCTGCACTGGACGGAACGCCATAGTCCGGCCACGACAAAAACTGTAAGTGTGTCACATTTCGAGTATCTCCTGTCTGTTAACAGAAATTTCGAATCACAACTCAGCTTATATATACGCAGCTGTAAAAAACTGTGAAACTGATGGCCAATAAATTAATAACAAAGACAAAAGAGTACCAACCTTTGTATTTGTCAATCTAAGTCTTGTTAACGCAAACTCTGGTTGTGCTTCAACATCCGTATTTTCAATTTTAAAACCTTCATGGGTCACTGAAGAGCCTTTGTCGGGTTTACGTTCCCCCGTTGTCTAAATTTTAAAAAATGTTGTTATACCTTCGTTTCAATGAAATACAATTTTTCGTTTAATTGCGATTACTATCGTTGTTCATACCTAGACACATTGAATGATCCCTCTGGGTTTTTAGACACTATTTCTGTATATTCGTCCAACAAACCACGACGTCCTTTCTGCTTTAAGTGCTCAACAAAATCTAACAAGGATTAACCCCGTTCTTTCTTCAAATGGCAAGCTGTCATCATCTGAGAATCCACTACTTCCAGACGAATGCGGAGCTGGTGAGGGCGTAGACTGTCCTGTTTTCATAACAAAATAACAATAATGGAACACGAGATCCCCGTACCATAAAGCATTAAAAAACTTGATAGGACGCATTCAACGAAACCACATGCAAGCACGTCACAATGTCATAAAACTTGACCTACACACAAAACATGCGTTTAACTATTTATTTAAGTAATATGTGTGTCTATAGTTAAAATAAATAATACTGGATGTTGGATTGCAGTTGCTAAAAATGTAGAGATAAAACCATTCAATCCAATCTCACTTTTCAAGAACTATTTCTTTCAATACAACACAACTCTAATAATAGAATATTTTCTTTTTATGCCACATACTTGATATCCGTAACCAATAGAAATGTTAACAAAAGTTGCCATAATTTCAAGTGGATACCGAGGATTTTGTCTCTTTAAAATCTGGCGTTTTTGCAAATAGGTATGGAACTGCATTGGTGATTTAGAGATAGTCGACCAATAAACAATAGAAGGGGGGCACTGCACATTGCACAGTATCAGATAGAACGCAATAGATAACTACTTCATTTACTACNTCGACCAATAAACAATAGAAGGGGGGCACTGCACATTGCACAGTATCAGATAGAACGCAATAGATAACTACTTCATTTACTACTTCTACTCCCTCCGTAAATCAGAATACTTCATGCAATAACTAACGCATACGACATACGTGCTCTACTTTTAATGTTACAACTACTTGCAAAGGTGGAACAAGGATGGTGCGTCTTATTACTTGAATCTGTACCGTTTCTTCGCATTTTTCTTGTCATTCCATTAGACAAGGTCTCCACTTCTTTATCTGCTGATTCAGGGTCGTCTTTGGAACTACTGCCAACGCCCTGTAATTTTAAGAAAACTATTAAAAGACGAAGAAACACGTAACGTAATTATCAACTGTAACTCTGCCAACGGCTTTCACTTTCTAGCTCTATTACTTTATGCCGAAGCTTCTATTTATTTGAAAATTATCAGTCATTATATCGTTCATCTTATGTCATGTCATGTCACACACAAAGCTACATATGACATACATGTTACAGTTTACATATATGTTATTTAGACTAGACAATCGATATGTAACTTACCCGAATGTTTTTGGTTTGAACTTGAACTGGCTCGTCCGTTATAACGCTCCAAATATCTGAGGAACTTAAAATATCACGACATCTATCTAACCAAGCGATATGATTAACTTGAAGCTGGCCTCCTAATGACCGAGGAAGAGAATTGTTGGGAATATGAACCCCAAGCTGTATGAAAGTAAACAACACAAAATGACATATGTCCGGCAAAAATAGTGTTTTTTAAACTTTTAAAATATATAACCGTTCTCCACATCCAAGCAATCATCATTACCTGAGGTAGACTGACTGTGAATACACGATCACGCAATTTTTCTCTTACAAACAAGCGCAGAATACGGAAGGGTGCCCGAAACCACAGCGGTGCTGTGACAATTAAAACTTTTTTGAGCCGCGCTGGATATCCACCCTGAAAATCATAAAAAAAAATACTCCGTCAGCTCAGAAAGAGAGACCCGCACCGCATAGCAAAAGAAAAAGTCGTCCGTCGTGCGTGAGAGTGCCTAATGTGAGTGAGTGGTGGGTGATGAGAGAGAGAATGTGTTCGAGTTGTTTCACTCACAGAAACTCAACAGGATTAGAAAAACGTAAAACAACCACATAATCCAATTTCATCTCTTGCATTACAAAGTCACCGCGTGGTAGTCGTAAAAGTTACAACGGAAAATCAGCAATGACACGCGTAAGAAAAAATGTCACAGTGAACATCCTTCATTTCATCCAATTAATGAGGGTGACTGACCATTCAAACATTTGACTAAATTGAATAGAACTCAATCCCATTTTCTTTTCTCCCAAGTTGGCCTCATACATAAGTCGAAGTCATGCAAATCGTACATGCATAGGAATGTGGATGATATACTGATTATGATATGAAAAGGAATTACTTTTAATTAATTCAATTAAAGAAAACCTGCGTATTTTGTCACAATTGGGTGGGTAGCGGATATGTAGTATGCAGATAAAATGTCCACATGTACAAAGATTCGAATGAAACTAGAGCTTGGTTCGAGTAAGCATCAATGTCAAAAGATGATTACCTACCTTCTCTGACTTTTATCGGTCGCTCGTTGAGAGAAGAATCCAATACGCAAAAATATATGCGTGCGTGATGTGAGCCTAAAGATATTCATGTTTCGTTTGAATTTCCGTTTCCCGTGAACCTAAAAAGCTGGCAGTCTTTTTGATTTTCTTATTATTTGTATCTATGATTCTGGTGATTGTATTCACCAAACTGATTTCATTCATTGCTGATTGCTATCATCCTGTGACTTTATCCTTCGAAATGTCTGCACGCAGCTTAATTGACCTTGAAGAGCGTGAACGTGTTTCAAGCAGGGATTTCATTATTTGATAAGTTTGTTCTCTCGTGTATATTAGTTTCATTGCTCTGTTTCTTGTCTCGCCTTTGTACACGAAACAACAGCTCCAATTTATTGTCAGAGCCCCGTAAATTCGGAGATATCATCGGCAGGTCAACACAGTAATTGTCATTGCTTCCACCTGGGCCAACAAAACTAAAACTGTTCTGTCCGCGTTGTCACTATACATTTATACTCATTATTTTCTCTAATACTATTTTTGAGGTGAATAATGTCTCCGAGGGTTTATAGTTGTATGGCTTAATCTTAATCATATGGAAAAGATCATATATACCTACGCAAATTATGTGTGTGTTTATGCTAACATACACGCACCCAAACTCATATCCGGTGAGTACGTTGTTTCGTGAAAGTGAAAAGTTATTTTGGTGCCAGACTCCAGAAACTGGAATAACGGTAGAGAGTGAAAATCCGAATACGTTTTATGAATGGTGTGTGTGATAATAGTGATAAACACTGCCAGAAATGTGTATGCGTGTCAGCAAGGTTCAAAAGACGATTATTTATTGATGCGTTTTAGATTAGGGAATTCTGACTTGATTTATAGTTACGGAACAAGCAATATATTTAAAAGGACAATATATTTTATATGCTTACTTCATGCTGTTGCCACATTTGCTTGGCGGACAGGAAGAAATTCTTCCACCTTTGTTAATATGCTAACGGCTAACGTGTTGTGGTTCGTGTTTCATTATTACACAGATTACACTGCACTAAATATTTGTTCAATAAAGCAAGCGAAACAAAATGAAACTCACCTTTAGAAGCGACAAAATTTTTATACTCAGGTCATAGTCAAAATTCGAATACTTTGAGTCACTCATGTCGTAAATGAACACTAAGCCACACTTTTGAGTTTGTGGGTCCTCCAGTGCTGCATCCAATTGATAGACAACTCCCTTTACACAAAAATTACAGTATAAAATGGATTATTCACAGAGAATTGTGAGCAGTGCAGCTTGAAGAAAGTGCAGGTCAAAATTTTAAGACAGAGAAATGTAAAGTGAGCGTGGAATGTTAAAACTCTTCTTATTGCTCACCTTGAGTGTGTACTCGTGTGGAACGGTGGAAGGTTGATGAAGTTTTGCAGTAAAAACAGCAATGGCAGCTCCACCCAAGTCCCGTGATGGCTAAGAGAGGAGGAAAAATTATATTTAAAATGAGACACCATAAAAAGTAACGTTCCTATCAACTTTTAACTGCTTATTTAACACTGTATGAACGCTATAATCTCTACAATAACGATAGCTCAGACGGCATATAAGCATGAGCTGAGATAAAACACTGACACACACTATTGTGACACTTACCAAGACCGTGAATTTCCCTGACAGTAATTCAGACTTTAAAGGTTCAGTATCGGGGTCGAATGTGGTGAGTCCTTCCTGAGTTCGAACGTCTTGATGCTGCTCATACAACTCTAAAGCTCGACGAACATTAAATTTTCGGGCCATGAGGAATTTTACACCAGCATTCCACGACAAAGGGCTGTATCCTTTAGTCACCCGAGCACCGTTCACAATCTCAAGGAACTCCCTGGTGGCCTAACAAAGACAACGTGATTTGGCAAGTTTATTACACTTGTACTAAAAGTGCTTCTACCTTGTTACTACCTAAAGTAGTAACCTATAGATTTATTAAGATCATTATCCCCCTCTAATAATTTTATTACAATGCTTTTATTCTAAAACCACTAACTGGTCACTATTGTTGTAACTATAACGATCAATGAAAACCAACTCAAAACTTAACATGATCTCATTGCCCCAGAAGTAAATGCAACACTGACGAGAGAGGCAAAAAATGCATCCTCCTTACTACTGATTCGCCAGAGACACAGTGAAGTATCCACTTGCACAAATTGCATGGGTTCGATTCGTTTAGCCGTTCAAAAAATAGTCATTAGCGTATCCTAAACCGTTATAAAATGCTCGTTTTCTTAAAAGTGCATAATAAACGAATGACAAACACCTACCTGCTCTTCCTGCTCATTTAGGGCGGCATTCATGCTCCTACCCAACGTTTTGGAAGACGGCACAGTAGCGATTGTAGCAGCAGACGAGGTGCTTGCAATATTTGAACAACTACCTGAAGTCTTGGTCAGATTCAAAGATGCTGACTTTGATAAGATATGAGGATGGGGACTTGTGCCAGTATTTTGCTGATTGCAATCTTGTCCATTTCCGGTAACAAAGGTGTTTCCACTTGCTACGGCTGTGGCGCTGACACTGTTCACAATGCTACTAGTTACAACACCACTACCCCCTCCTCCACCACCACCGGAACTAAGTTCCTCCAACACACTCCCACTCGTTGAACAATTTCCTGACGCAATCGCAGGGCTAAGGCAGAGTGACAGTCCTGTTTTGCTACTCCGCTCTGCCGTCCCTATCGCCCCGGGATGTCTTCTACTGGGGGAATTGCTAGCCGAATTTGACCCTGACGTTTTTACACTGTTACTAGCCGTCGTCGCGGTAGGTCCGTAGTGCGGCTGATGCTGCTGAGGGGTCGCCGTTGTGACTGTTTGTGTTAAAGGAATTGTATTGGCACAAGAATCCACCGCACCAGTAGCGCTACTACTGGCCGCAGCAATTTCACTGCTGCTATTGCTGGCACTAATACCTTCTTTTAATATAAGTAGCCTATTCGTTAATTCTTCCGCGATTTGACTATCACTTCCGGTATCAAAACCCCCACCATCATCCACTCCGGCTTTATTACAATCAAAAAGTAAGTCTTCTGTTGCTGCTGCTGTTGTAGGGGCCGGACCGGAGGAGGCGGACGACGAAGTTAGTAAAAGAATCTCGTCCCCGTCTCCAGAATTAATTGTCCCACTATTTCCATAATTGTGATAGTCTGGTTGCAGTTGCTGGCTCAAGAGACCCAAGTCCTCCACAACACCACTGCTACTATTTTCAGACACTGCTGACGTGGTTGTGGTTGTCCTTATGTCTACAACAGTTTCCTCTACCATAATTTCTTTTGCTTTAGGTAGCTACACAGCTATATCTCTCACTCTTTCTCTATCTATTTATCGTTTTATTTTATTATTATTATTATATTCTTATTCTTATGTATATTAGCTGAAGATTAAGATAATACGTGTATTTTTGCTCCTTCTTTATCTCTCAATTCTCTTTTTTTATGCTGCTTGTCGGTGTGTGTCTCTGTGTGAGGGCTGTCTTACTCGTTGTTTTTTTTCGTCTTCGTCGTGCGTGTCTCTGTATACTTGTTGTATCGTCTAATAAAATCAGGCATGTGTGTATATTACATTTTTTTAATGAATAGAGCTTTCCTATCTTTTGTACTGGCTTGAAAAACAGTCTTGTCGAGACAGTATTACTTGCTGTGTTACTGCTACTGCGCACGATGATGATGACAGTTAGTTTGTGTCATTTAGAAATTTTTCATTATAAAACGGAGATGATACTGACTTTTTGTTACTACTGCGTGCTGCTGTTATGCACCACGCAAAAAACGCTGCTGTTGCTGCTAACACATTCCTTTTTCCTTTTCTTCTTCAAGTTTTTTTTCTCTGGTGGGAAAGGAAGTACTAGCGTCACGCTTGCTGTTTAAGAGAGGGCATAGTGGTAAAGTAGAAATTTTTGCAAGACATGCTTGTCATTCTGTTTTAATTTTATTCCCTTCAGTAGAGTAAGAGTATAATATACGGAAACTCATAAAATTCTTGCAGAATACATTGTTGAATCACTGCTGAAAACACCGTCGCGGGGTTCTTGTTTGTCCTTAATTGTACCTAAAAGGTTGATGACGACGTCGACGACTACGACGATGATTTTGAACGGTAACAAGTTATATGTAAAGGAGGTGGAGGTATAGAGAGAGAAATAAAGAATAAACGCTGTGCTCCGCTACAAAACAACAATGTTTTAGCTGTACTATTCTTTCAGCTCGGTATTACTTTGTTATGTTTGTGCAAAAACGTATGTATAGAGTCCTTTCCTCCCTCTCTCTCTCTCTCTCTCGCTTTAGAAATTTGTACAATAGCTCGTGTTCACCAGTCTGAGGGACAAACTGTTTTTCTAGTAAAATAGAAATCACCAGAGTTTCAATCACTTTGTTTGCTAATTCCCAGCTCTCTACTAGAAGCTTGCCAGGCGCTCTTCTACAATAATGACAACAACAACACAACGGTTCAAAAGAGCAGCACAGTGGTGGTGTACTACTGTGAGTAAACGAATTTATCAGGATGACGTTTCCCTCTCTCTGTACGTTTTATTATCACGGTACAGCAACAGGGTACATAACTTATTATTTCATAAATTCTGTTCTGTGCAGTTTCTCTCGTTTTGTTTCCTCCTTCTTTCGCCCAGTTTTGTTGAGATAATAAGTAGACAAGCAGAAAAAATGGATTAGATATGTCTATTTGTGAGTCCGTTCGTGTATGTGTGTGATGACAGTAATCACTGGGAGATTGGCGTCGTGGCAGGATTTTTTTTTCGTTGTCAATTTACTAAACACAAAAACGCTTTAGATTAAGTATTATGCACTGGGGTAGTTATTACTGCCTACTGTACTTCTGTTGTTCTGACGTTGCTGGTTACATATTATACATATATATATATACGACGACACTACTACTGCACTACAGCTAAATAGTGTAGCTACAAAAAATAACGCAATTCTAATTTCTAATAATTAGATAAATAGCCTACACGATTTTATGGCTTTTGCAGGCTTTCTTTCTGCATGTACTAGAATATTACATTATTTCTTCATGGGACACAGTTGGCGTCGCTGGTGACGATAATGATGAAGCGATTTACAAAAATGTGTACTCTCTTGAGGTTATTTTCCTTTCACAGAATTGGCATTATTGTGTGTGCGTTTTTAGGTGTGATGTTAACTTGTTCTGGTGTTTCACACATTTAAGTAGTGGTAACGTTGAAATAGTACGGTTTACTCATTATTACCATTAATTTCAAGTTTCATCAATAAAGAATGGTTGTTCACTCATTTTTTCCAAGATGCCAGAGAACCATAGTAATAATAATATGACCATTCACAATTTTCAGCGTGGAAATACGCAGGACAGCTCACAACAGCTCGTCACCACATAGATATGTGCACACATACACACACACTCTCTCTCACTCCTTAGAACAAACGCCTGTTAAGATATGTACCTACGCAGAGAGAATAGCCCACAGACAGACTCAGAACAGCAGTCACATTTTTTCCTCTCTGGATAGATATGGTATTTTATGGTGATGACACTTTGCAACTCTCTCTCTCTCTCTTTCTGCTTCTCTGGTGCTGATTGGTTGATGACCAACAGTAATTCTCATTCATGAAATTTTTCTTGGAATCCGCTACTTCATTTACGGTTCGTGGTAACCAGTCACTCATAAAAATGTTAAAAGGCAGTCCTGTCCAGGCCTGTCGTGGATTGTTCCATGAGAGATACACGTTCGTGTAATGTCAATGTAGTAGTCTTCCCAACGTACAGAGCACAAAAACGAAATGTTAATATTAATGCGGTCAGCGGGCTCGCTTTATAAATGACGTTGATAAGTGGTGGGGGAAATACGATGATGTATGTATAAATTTGTGGGCTTAAGAGGGCTTAAGTATTTCTACGAGAAGTGGTACAGTACACGTTTGACTATTGAAGAACCGTAACTACGAATAAATATGTCTAATAGACACTACTGCTAGTATAAAAAATTATGACTGATATTCACGGGAAATGATGCAACTTTTCCAATTAACAGACCAGAGGTTGTTCAAGAGGTAATTCACAGGGATAACAGCGAAACAGACGAGATTTGGCTTGAACCGGAACACAGCACAGATTGAGTGGAACTCTCACCGGGAGAGATAACTTATCTTTAGTGTTATTTATTACGATCGGATAATGAAACGTTTAGAAAGTCAAATTCGTTTTTCAATAGCAGCAGTAAAAACCTATGTAAAAATGGTAAATTGTCTCTTTTTGAAGTAAAGCTAGCTTATCTTGAGTGTTGTTTTGTAGAGAGGAAAAGCAGTGGTATTTATTTCGAGGACTAATGATATGTATCAGGATAATTTGAGGTGGCACCCTCAATTAGTTCTTCATAACTGCCAGTAATTATGAAGCGTGTGCCCCTTTTGTTGTTCGCTGCGGGGTGCCGAAAAAGTCAGATAGAAACCGTTTACTCTGCCAGTATTTTCAGGTCCCCCTTGAACTGCTATACTTGTACTCACACGAAAGCGTTTTCCTGAGAAGAAGCAAAAAAGATCTGATTCGAAAGGCAGGCGGAGAGAGAGTGCATTCATCTAATAAACATCAATGTCACTGCACTGTAAAACGTTTCCTGAAAACTTTTCCTTCCTATCTCGTTCTGTGTTTATGAAGCTTTTTGTTGATGATAATGATATCCGTGCCAAAAACAAGTACACTCACATTTTCAGCAGCAGCAACACTGTATAAAGTGATGGTTTCTCTCGTTTTCATAAACTTTGGCTCTGCTTCTTTCTCTCACTTTGTACATATTTATTTTTTTCTGGTTCCGCCGACAAAAAAATTTGTATACACAGTGCAGTACAAATGGCCAAAAAAAAGTCACCGCATCACATAGTCGTGATCGACATTAAGTTTTCCAGCGGAAATATTATGTATGCATAGGTAAATATAGTTCGTTACGTCTCTCTATATTCTTTTCCTGTTGTGAACCACGATGGCATACGGAAACCGTCGTATTTGACACATTCACATCACACATCCAACACAATGATGTTTGTTACCCGTTCACAAACCTATTACATTATTTTTAAGTACTTTCAAAATGCGGTAATTTTCTTCCGTCGCTCTCTCTCTCCCTCTCTTGCCAAAGAACAAGGTAATTCTGCTGATCTGATACTAATCACAAGTCGATCTTTACTCGGCACCAACCCAGGACAAGTACGAATTCACAGGCTAACGTACAACACATTTTTTTTCAAAACTTGTATATAATTTTTTTGTGCAGTGGCAATCCTCTCTGTCTGTCTCTCGCTAAAAGTTTTCTTCGTTCGTCATCACTATCACTAGTCATGCCAGGCAGTTTTGCTGCTGCGCGAAGAATATTTTTTTATACAAAGCTGTCTGTTTTTATTACATCTCTCTCATACTCCGTTTTCTCTCTAGAGATGCACTTGACTGAAAAAAGTTATCAACATTGGTATCATCGAGGTCTCTACACCAAAAACTGCAACGACGAAAGAGAGGGGTGGTGGGGGGAATGTTAAAAATAATAATGTAAAATTGTACGGAGAATCTTTCTTTTCCGTGGTTTATGTCTGTGTTTTGGAGTATGTATGTGTAATATCAACTGTATATATAGCACCGGGTTGCATCTGTCTAGAGCCGTTCTTCACTGAAAAAATAAAAATGACGACCGCGTCCTGTGTATTATGTTGCTGCAAAGCTTCTGCGGATAAAGATGATGACGAGGAGGAGGAGGAAGATAAAACAAAGTTGAAAGATGGCATAACACTCGGTTGCCAAAACAGTTGTCAGCAAAGAAGCTCTTTTTGGTAGGGAGAGAGGGAAATGAGCATTTAAATGACGAGTTTATTTCCTCTCAAGAGGTAACAACACACAGTTAACTGTTGTTCATCAAAGGACGATCAGCAATAATAATTGTGCTATCATTATTATCCTTGCAGCCCAATAAGTAGTTGTCTTCCTTTCCCCAACAGCAGCCTCGTCATAATATCATCCTGCAGAAAAATTACTCGATATAGAAATTGTATTGGGAAGAAATATATATATAAACGCACACACGCACACATGCAGACTTAACGGTAACCACATTTATAAAAGGACTCTTGTCAAAAATAAGACTCTTCGAGTGTAACCTTTACAGGCTTCACAGGGAAATAAAAGCGACTTCATTTTTCTTTACGGCTGTTATTACACAAAATAAACTTGTCTTTGAGCTAACCTTTTTATGCAATATAGGTAATAACGTTAATATAATGGGAAAATTACACTAATAAATACAATTTTTAACTAATCTTTTTTTCAATCTTGTTGCGTATATGTAAGCATTGCTATGCTTTTGATACAAACTTTTTATATTATGACAATGAAGTTGATGATACACGGTAACACTGTACTAGCGTGGTTTTATATGTGTAAACAAGTAAAAAATGCCAAAACAGTAGACACACACTCACCGTGACAGAGATGATCATAAAAATACGATCTCATAAAAAATGAGAGAAAGATTAATATTGTTGATATGCTGATGTTGATAATGATTGAGAATGGGGAAATATGGACAGATATATATAGTAATTTTTTGAGAATGAATTTTTTTATTTTTATGTGCGTGTATGTGTGTTTTTGTAGAACATTTTTATTATTACAATATTTATATTATTACTTGGTATGTTGTATGTAGTATTACGAACGAATATGTACTACGAACAAACTACTCCGCTCGCTCCGTTCCGTTGTATCCGACATACTATTTTGATCGCCAGAGAATAAGCAGAGATCCAAAACTGATTGAAAGGAAGAAGTTCTCTCAAACAAGAAGCAGAACGACTCTTTACGTGTATGTGTGTGTATGTCGTCGTCGGGAATATAGTCGTAGTCGTTGTGTAAATGTGTTTAGACGAAAAAAGCAACATTTTATGGAAGGATCTTTTCAGTCTGTGTAGGATCGTTTCATATTATTGCATTTTACTCTCTCACACACACACATTCACCAATTAGCTTTTAATACGGCAACATGTTTATTTCTTGTACTTTTTAGTACACAGAGAAGAGTTCGTATTCATCATCATCGTCTTCGTCATCATCACCGTCATGTTACAGCATAGCATATAAAACCCTCTTGCTCTCTTTCTCTCTCGAAAATATTTTTGTTTCAATTTTTTGTGAATGTGTTGGCAGTCCGAGGATGTAGTCAGCCAAGTCAGCGGAGAGGGAGATAAACCCTAAGTAATATTTGTGTGTATGTGTGTGGGGTATAGAATGCCTGTTACTAAAAAGCCCTGTGTACATCGTCGTGTAGTCGCGATCATACAAGCCTGGCAAAGTAAAAGTACACCAAAGTATCATCTCTCTCTCTCTCTCTCTCTCTCTCTCGCTGTAGGTATATTTACATTCATTCTCTAACTCCGCACCAGCTCTCAGACAGTTCAGCGGACAACATTGTAAAGCTTTTACACATAGAGAGAGAGAGCAACCTCTTTTAGTGAGAACTACTCTTTCACAAACACAGGGAAAAGACATTCAACCCTGTGTGGAGAATTTTTGGGCACGCTACATCATGTGTACATTCATATTTGCACCTACAAAAGTAGATGAAATGCTAGTGATATATAACAAATATCAATCTATGTTTCTAGTTGTACAAAATTGTGCACCTCTTTCTCAAAAAGTATACTCGCAAGTGCATGAACTAGGCAAGATGATATTTATCCTCACAACAGGACACACATTTTATAGTATCCTGCGTAGTACATACATACATACATCGAGCGGTAGTGGTGATGATGGTGCTACAGTCCCAGTAGATGACGATGACGATATACAGCGAGTAAAAACTTGTTTGGAAAAAGCGAGGTTATATAGAGAGCGCATAAGCACACACGCTAACTAAACAGAAGAAGGGTTTAAGTTTAAAGCTGCTTTGCTGAGCGTAGTTCCTACTATATGTACACACACACATTCATAAAAACGGAGTTACTATCAGCTATATTCTTTTCATTCCCAAAATCCAACAACATGACATGTACGAAAAACAGCGCAACGCACCCTTACTGAAAATAACAACTTTATATGAAAAAAGTTTTGGCTGCGCTCTCTCTCCCTCTTTCTGTGCGCTGTTGTGGTGTTGGTTGGTGGTGGGTGAATCGCGTAACGATGAATGGGAAGATGAATCGAAAACATTCTTTGTGAAAGAGAGAGAGAGAGAGAGAGAAAGAGAGAGAAAGAGAACGGAGTAGTACGCAATAATGCCTGAGATACCTACTACAACCTACATTTAAAGTTAGCATCCTTCCATACATATACCATAATAATAATAAGCACAAATAAAAACAATGCAGAGCAACAACAACGACAAGGGCTACATCAGCAAGTAAAAACAGCAAAACGGGCGGACAATAGACTGAAACTGATGGACGTTGATGATACTCTGCTGCTGTTGTATTGTATTGTTATCGCTGACGATGATGAGGAGGAGGAATCAGGATGACGGCGATGGTGGTGTGTGTGGTAAAGAATGAAAAGAGTTCGGCACAGCAGTGTAGAAAAGCGTTAAATTCGGTGGCTTTTAAACCACTATTGCCATAAGGATATTGCCTTTTAACAAGTACTAATGATATTTTGTTTTTTCTGTACTCGTCAGACAGACAGAGTGAAACAAGTGAAACTTGTATATGATGGTGGTGGACACATTAAAATATACTTATTACATTGTTGAAAAATATAGAATGTACAGCAGCGTGTGTAAATTGCGTAAATATAAAAGGTGACTACATTTTAAACGGTTCATTCCATACAAGTTTTCAGCACTGCAAATGACAAATGATAGAATAATGCGGAGTCGTAACCATTCTGGCTGTTACCACTATGGTTTGTTACACGACCATAAGTTTTCCTACTTTACTTTTCCGTCACAATTCGCTCTTTTTAGTGATTCTTTTTAAGTGGCACACATAAAATGCACGTACATAATTGATAATGTAGGTTTGTACATGCACTGTGCAGTGAATAAAATGTTAGCTTTAGAAAGAGCGAATTTGAATTGGGCTGCTTGATACAACCAAACAAAAGTTGTTGTCTCATCACACATTGTTATTTTTCTCTTATAAACGAGGCCTTTTTCATAAATGATCATCCCGTCATCGTCATCATCATTACTACGATCCTGAACCATCGTTTAATTTGTATCATAATAATATCGCGTAATCTGTGTATGAAATGGCTTCTTAGAAGAGAACTTAGAGCTCCTTTTTGATAGAATGTGAACGACGATAGGTCTTGTTTGTTGCTGTACTACAAAACAAGGTGCAGAACACACTTGTGTATTTGTTAGAACGATAGCTACCAAACGCAACAGGGTATATTAAAGTACACGATGATGGTTTTGTAAAGAGGCTTTAACCTCAAGTGCTTGGATAAGGATGAGCTGGTTTGTAGACATGTTGCGTCTTTTTAAAACGCCACGGAAGAGGCTGGCAACAACCAGGAAAAATATGAGCAGAGTACATGAACATACCATAAAGGCATATAAAATGTATTGATATTTTTTTGAGGGCGTACGTGTGTGGTGGACAGGCATAATATGTAATAGTGTCAATAGAAACGGATCCGGAGAGAGAAAGCGAGAAAAGAAAAATGGCTTCTGCTTCTTAAAATTCGGGTTTCAATGCAGCTTGTACATTAGTCTAAAGCTTCAAGCCATTAGCCATTCTACAGATACAATGTAGCGGTTTTTTAAAAAGAATCTATGAAGGATACAAACTCGTCTCTTGCAGTGTGCAATTCTTAGTTATTCCCAGTATTACCCCAGCTTATTACATATGGTTATTGCTATGACCACATTTTTTTTACCATCGCCATTATTGTCATCATGTGTTTCTTTGCTCGCAAAATGGTGTCTGTGAATATGGGGACGCGGAATTAAAAGAGAGTAGTACAGTAAATGAGGGAATAGGGAAAAGGACATTTAAATGAATGGACGAAAGTCCTACATAGTAAGTAAAAACATAAACATGTGCAAAAACCAAGACCGCAGAATGTAAAACGCTCGCCATATTATCGCGTTACTTTGACAGAATTTTGAGTGTATATGTACAAAACGTTCCCTAAGAACACTCATTTGATAAAATTTGACGCGTAAAGATGTGTGCAAAAAATGATATGATGATGATAATGCGGTAAACGATTTTAGTTTTCAGTAGGTGTGTATTTTTTTTTATATCAGAATAGAGTGTTTATGATCAGGATCTCTCTGACTGGCGGTACTCGTCAAGCCACTTACATACCACTCATTTTTTTATTTTCTTTCTCATGATGAGTAAAATCGTAAGGCAGATACTGCTACTACTGCTATTTGTACATGCACCAATTATTATGACGCTTTTCCTGAAGTTTTGGTCGAGTCTTGGTACTAGCCTGCTGAAATTATTGTAATTTTCGTTTTGTTGGAAAAGAAACCAAGACATTACTTCTAGGTAGTCGTTTAATACAGAAAAAATTATGTCTAACTTTAACATGTTCAACCTTGTGATGATGATGATCGTCGTGAATCATGATCATGTGCTTGGATGTTTTTATTACGAGTGTGTAAATAGGTAGTACTTGCAGCAATACAATACAAAATATTATTTAACGATGTAGATGATCAGCACTCTCAGCCAAGCCATCGTAATCCTGCTTTTTTTATGTCGAAGTACATAAAAAGTTTAAGCTATTACATACGAACATGCTCCGTTTCGCTATTTCTGATTCTTGGAAATATTTGGTGAGTTGGTGAGTGGCAATTTATTTTCTGCCAGTAAATTGATTTAAGAAAGTTTACTACTTACGATGAAAAATAGAGAAGACGATTATTCTCAGCTATAATGAAACGTGTGCTATACATAATGCAGCCTAAATTTTATGTTACCACAATCTGTATAATCTTACAGAGTACACGCAAAACATAGTTGTCGGTGTTACGCTGCATGTATAGACAAATGGACCGATGTACACGGAGCAACTTTTCGGTCAGATTTTGTTTTGATATTACTGCTGACTAGCTGAAGGAGGTTGAAATCAGCAAAAATCCGTTTTAAACAGGATATTTAAAGGGCTGAATAATTAAGGCATATTCACGCAGCCGATTTGACGGCATGTAGTGATAAATTTGCGTGGAATCAACGCAACAAGAAATTTCATGAGGAGATATAGCATGATTGTCAAAATATGTCACTGCACGGGGAAACTGAGATGGATTACACATCAAATACTTGTCATTTTGTCATTGATGATATGAAAATTTTATGCTGTAAATTTGGGCCGTTACTTCAGCAGTGATAAAACAAAGTCATGTACAGTGGTATTACTACAGTGAAAATAAAAATATATATTGGCTAATCTACAAAATCGTTCGAACCAATGACTTAAGGTATTTGAGGGGAAAGCAGCAAAAAAGTAAATTGCTCAATCACTATTGTTCTGACCACGGCTCAATTTCATAAAAAATGACAGATTTTCAAGTAGACGCGGTGACTATTGGCTACTTATACATTTAAATAAGCATTTTTTGACAAGTTTGTCAGCTTGTCGGGTTTGTAATTTTATGAAGTATTGTCCATAAGATCAATGAAACAGTGATGATGAGTTGATTCTTGACTCCCGTAGGAAATCACAGATACAAGACATAACTGGGTCTAATTTGTATAATTTTATATTCCATGTGTAGCTGTGAAACGTACTTTAAGCGCTAGTTACTATATTGAATCTTGAAATTTTAAAAATCAGTTCTTTCTTGTCACACAGTTAATAGTTTATATGATCAGTAATAATACATTTTAACTTTGACAATCGCTGGAATCTCAAATGAACTGAATGCCATCAGGGACAGCATTAGGAAGGATGCATCAATCGTTGTTAACCTGAGTGGATCGTTATTATTGTATACGAGGTAACCGACGCACCAAATTTCAGCTAATTTAAACGATTTTAAATAGAATTTGTGTCCTGCTACTGACCTGGAAACCCCCAACCTTTAATTGAACTCACCATCAGTTAAGTTCTCTGTGCACCATATGTGCCATTATTACGCCCTGTTCTTTCTAACAGAAAATGTAAGTAGTCGTGTCTACACATACATACGTAAAAAGACAATATCGTAATTGCATTAACTATCTCTTAAATCACTGGTTTTCAGTAGTTTATAATCACCAAGAGCATCACATAATCACTATAGTGTTGCACAATAGTACAATACAATCAGTAGGTTTGAGGTGAGCAGGGCAACGTGAGAAAGGCGAGTAAACCTAGAAAACGAAAGCGTAATAATAGCCTTCATGACAACGCAACGAAACGACATAAGTATGATGGAAAAGTAGCTGAACACCGGGTGAACGGTGTAGGTGCTCAGTGCATAAAAGCACATGAAACTAACATGAAGCACATAATGTGTTAATGGGGAATTTTTGAAATAACCTAAAAATTCAAATTGTAACCATTAAAGTTTTATATTCATTGCACCAAGTTGTCTGATTGTTAAAAGATTACAAATACAAGTCTGCCTGTCTGTCTTACTGAATAGAAAAAAGTAAAATACGTTTATACACACACTGGTTGTTAAGCCCAACCTGGCCTCTGGTTATATAAGAACATAATTTAAGTAGTATCATTCAGTTCCCTGTTTACTTGTTTTAATCTGGTCAATACGATTCCAACTTATAATTATACGCGTTAGGTACGCCTCGTTGGGTTGTGCAGTTGGGGAATAAAAGGACTAATGACATATTGCAGCAGAAAGTAATTGGATGCATACCCTGTGTGGGTGGTTATGACTTACAATTAAAAGAAGGATATTAAACTCTGAATAGGTATTTATAGTTTTATCGCACACCTGTTTATACACCTATGATGGGGCGTGCTGGTACTCATCATTACGGACCATTGACCAGCTATAAATACCATTTTCATCGTATTTTCCCATGAAAATAAATCCTGGGGCAAAGAATAATTTCATTCTCCCCCGTGTTTCTTTATACCTGCTTTCCAGAGAGGAATAATTAAATCTTTCTGAAAGCACACTATGAACCATTTCTATAAAATAAAAACGTTGTTGTCGATTGCTCCTGGCACACGATTAGATTTCAAATACCTTACAAAACACCATCACCACAGATACATTTGCTAGTGCAAATTGAGTCGTCCCCAACTAAATGTTGGGTAAGTACGATTTAAATGAATGTGAATATTTTTTTAAATATCGCTTTAATTAAAAAAATTGAAGAAGGAAAGCTTCGTTGCGCACATGATAAAAAAACGCTTATCTTTCACAATAGTAGTATATGCAATCAATCATAAATAGTAATAATCGTTCCATTTTCTCTCTAAAGTCAGTAAATTATAAAGAAAAAACTCCAAACGTGCAATGTTGCGTTACCCGAGATAGTGCCAAGAATATTTTTTCCGCTAATGCTAAAAATGGCAAATTGAATGTACTAACTATTTTCATCTTCTATTTTTACCATAAACGTCCTCTCATGTCTGAAGGACAACAAAACTGTATTTATAGATTTTATTACTCTTCTCCTTTTCTCCGTTTCCTCTTCCTTCTTGATCTTTTATCATATACTTCGTATTGAAGGCGATAGTAGGGTTTTCATGAGAAACATGCTACTATAAAATATTATGTGTTACTTTAAAAAAATGATATATTTTATATTTCTCTACAACCCAACTTCTATGAAAGTATGCGCTACAAAGTTAAAAATTTAGACAATTAAAAATTTCTCTTACATGAATACGGATGAATTTCCAGTTGTCTACGACGTAGTCGCAATACGTGTGCCCCTGTTGATGCTACCAGCGCGAGGCAGGCACGCACGACGGCTTTCACGTACAGTAAATCCTGTTTCTATACCCGTGCGACAACTTCCCTGCTGCCGCAAATCCTTGAAGATAACAGTCTTGCCGACGTTCCTGCTGCTGGCGACGCTTCTGCTACTGTTGATAAATAGAGTCGTATGGAAATGGTAGCAACGACACGTTTGTTCTTGATGATACGAGTGTAATATCAAAACAGCATGATTCGTAGTACCATTAATCCCTGGCAGAATGAAAGAACAAGAACAAACATTCACACACTTTCTGCTGAGATTTAAAAATAATAGCCCAGACGGCTGCTGCTACTGCTTCCCTGAAGTGTGATGATAACGTTTAAACTGATTGACAGTAGTAAGTATGCTGTCCAGGTAAGCGCACAAATATTTCCATGAAACACACTCCTGTACAATGACTTGATATGAAGAAATTTCATCTGGTAACAAAAGTGTATCTTTTTTTTATTTGACTCCCACCTTCTCTTCTCATCACCAGCCTCTGTGCCACACTGTGAACGACTTGGCCATTGAACGGAGAGTAATAGCAGGAGAGGAGCTCAAATTATATAGTATTTTTGTGCTGAAAGTTGGAATGTTTACCTTATGATCCAGAAGATGCGAAGAAAAATAAGTAGGAGCACGGCGCGGAAAGATCTCTCACAAATTTAATCTTATTCTCCTACATACACTACACTATTAGAGCCTATAGTGTATACAGTCTGTTTCCTCGAAGCAAGACCCATCTAACCAGAAAACTCATAATAATATAAAATATTCTCATTCACATACTAAAACATGCCGGATTCCAAAAATATGTCCAAAATGTAAGCATAATTTAGATGATGGTAAATAAGCAACAAGAATGTAAAATGCTGTTGTATGAATGTATATATACAAGTTCGAAAACCACTTTCAACGTGATATGCACTTATAGAATATGAAATCGCCGATGTTGAATAACAACGTTGAGCACCAGTAGAAACAGGAATTAATGGATGGGGACTGACAACGAAACAATGTATACCACCGTTTGAAAATATGACCCTTTGTGATGAACTGGGCTACACATTTTGAAATAGTCGCGGTCATCTCTCAATATATTGCAATGAAATTTTTAAAAAACATTAATGTTTTCATTTGTAGGTCTTGGCCTGACTAAGCACTTATTATCTTTCATCTTTCTTTCGGCTTTTATTTAATGTATTTTATCAGGTCCATGTACACCATGTAATGCATGTGTGGGCATCATTGTACTATATGGATATTCACTTCAGATTAAATGGCGCCCTTTTCGCTACATATTTTTTAAAATGACTCTGAGATTTAAATAAATAATGTCAAATGATGGCAAAAACTTTCATTAACTAGATGCCTTTCTATTTGTAAACACTTCAAGTAGTAGTGACAAATTTATGATTGCGTTGAATCATTGCTTTCAGATTTCTGTGTGTATTCTCCTCTATCGGTATCGGTGAGTTGTGCCATTCATCGTGAACATCAAAAAATGCTCTTATGCTTAAGTTTGTAGCTATGCAGCTACGGCTTGTCCATCTCACCTAACACCACAGACAAAATGGTTTTCATATCAGAAAACATATTGTAGTCGCTGTCGTTCTTATGGACAGTTTACAGAGAGACGAGAGAACATAATGCTTTGATGGCTGTAATTTCACTCTCTCGACCTACCAATACACCTTCAAGATATCCAGGGCTGTGCGCACTTTGTTTCTGCGTGCCTTTCTTCTTTCTCTCTCACTCTCTTTCGCTCTCTCTCTCTCTCTCTAGAAAAACAATTTATTCCACTAACTAAAAGGAACAAGAGACTCGAAGAGAGATGCCAGTATTTTTGCAAGTTATACTAACCAATCTGTATGTAATAATACATTTGCTCAATCAGAAAAAACGGTTGCAGGTTGCGGACATGATGTTATTAAGTTATCTACTTACCGAGGTCGTTGTATCAGTCTGTTTCCCCGTTCATCCAGATGTTTGTCGCTACGATATTATGCGGAAACAGCAAACAATTCAAAATCTGCTTTCACCAATCCACTTTATAGGATGAATGATAAACATTAAATATTTTGGTTAGACAAATACCTTATTATGGTAAGAAAAGAAATGGAGGATTATGGTACAATGTCAGAACTGTCCCTATATCAACTAATACTCGAGTTACCAGTTTAAATAGAAAATTGTGTCGCTTGTTCATAAATGTCACGTTGTACCTGTATCTGTGGTACCCTCATGCCACTTTTAAGGGTCCACGTTTTTTTCATCCCGACAGTTACACAACTTAAGCAATAACGTAAAAGACACTTTGTATATCTGGAATTTATCTGGCTACCTTCCAAAACCCTGGTTACATCTACATTACATCCAAAAGATGAGTAGTTGAGGTAAAGTTAATTCATGCGGTCGCCAAATCTAAATATTTATTAACACCACCCAGCCTATTTAAAAATTTGGATCCGGCAATGAACCAACGAAGTGTTCTTTTGTAAATTTACAAAGTTTCGTCATGGCTTGTAGTGAGGAAAAAAATGAAAGTAAAAAGTGCCCACCACATTACAGAATGCCGTCCAACAATGTAATTTGAAAATATCGTAATACGAGATTGCGCCCGATTATTTATGCAAATTGTCGTATTTCGGAAATCCATAGCTGGTCATTTTGACTGCATAAAAGCAGGTGTGCACTAAACTGTAACGGTTGCCGAAAGTTCACCTTTTCTACACCACTTACAACGGTTTACTACAACAGCCCTCAGTCGTCCTTCCTTTTCGCTTTTTACTACAAAATATAGTACGTGATTCTTTATTTCTTCTGTACACAATAACAGAATAGTTGGCTTGGTAGTTCGGTGGCGTATCTGTAAGTGGTATAGTAGAGCAGTGATCGTTGGACCCAGCGAATAATTCAAAATATAACACAACGGTTGCTCTGCAATGCTGCTGCTTCGTCGTGTGATCTGATCTCCCCAGAGTGTGTGCCGCTCTCACTCGCTTGCTCCACACGACCAAGTTTTTCGTTCCTTTCGTTGTCATGAAGATGCTGGTTCGAACTACTAGCAACAGTGCCACCACCACCGCCATCCAGCATTACCATTACTGGGGAGTATACAACTGGCTTGGCAGTTACATTACGGACGTTATTACTCTCTTTCTCTGGTACGCGAGTACATTTTAAACGCGAAAATGGAGACTTACTGCGGAGTACAAGTTTATTGCCATTTCCATTTGCCATCATCCTAATACTAAGGGCTGCTACTTCGATGCGATTGTCTCGCTTCGACTGTTTTTTCAAAAGAGAGATTTTTTCAGGAAAAACAGTGAGTAAAGTAGAGCGAAAAGAAGGATGCAGTGTGGATTATGGTCACAATTTAGTTTTTCGTACAAAAATTATGAAACAACAAAATGACAGTATGATCTGGTGGCTTTAGTTTATATTAGGGGCTATTTTAATATTAATAATCAGTATTTTGGTTGAGTAGTAATATACATACCAGTAGTGACATCATCAGCCGTCAACAAATGACCGTTGTCTTACAAATGTTCTATTACTATTTCCACCATCGTGTTTGGGAAGTTGAATGAAGTCTACAACAAGGAGGAAGGAATAAGAAACGGAAAGTGTGACAATTTCTCTCTCTCTCTCTCTAAAGTGATGTCCTTTATTCTGGTGGTGTTGTACCCAAAATTGTAGAATATTACCAAGATGTTGAATGCTCCTTCGTCACACTCTTTTTTGGCAGTCTTTTGGTTCACTTTAGCTTGTTCACGAGCCATTTCATACAATTGTCGAATGTATATAATACTTACGTACTACATACATTCGCCCTCTTAACTCCCCTTCCCGTTACTCTGAGAAAAAAATCTTTCTTTTCTTACTTCTTGGGCATCTTGCTAAGTATATTTCACGGAGTATTTCATTTGCACGTACATCAGCCCAATTGTACTGGTTCAAAATGTTTCAGTAGAAACGACTACAACAAAAGAAGCTAAGTATATTTCACGGAGTGTTTCATTTGCACGTACATCAGCCCAATTGTACTGGTTCAAAATGTTTCAGTAGAAACGACTACAACAAAAGAGAAGAGAGACAGAGACAATATGACGAAATGGAATGAAGTCTAAAATAAAACTGAAACACACGTAAACTACATATATGAAAACGACAGGAAAAGAAGACTACGCTACCTTGCCTTGGTGGCACGGTGAAGAGAAGCTGCAAGCCATATGGTTTCCATCTGCTGCAGAATATGTGGACACTTTGTTTTGTTGTATGCTCTTGCGCTTTTAAAAAAATAAAGTAGATTTTCCCCATTTGGACGTAATTTAAAAATTTCGACTGGATAGTAGAAAAATTTATCAGTTCGTCTTTTTCTAACAATTGACGGATTTCGATTTCAGTGATAAGCTGAATGAAAGATGGCTTACCAGTAGAATCTAGCTTGATTCTAACTTATGGTCAAGTATATATTCTATAGATGACGACAAACATTTCCTCATACATTTTAAATGGGAACTCAGGATACGGAGGTCTAAATTTTCTTTTCATGTGGCAATTTGTTTTTTTGTAAAAATGTA
>JAHZNE010001706.1:0-14347 GCA_027744055.1 Callyntrura sp. NNG-2020
ACCAATGGTCTCACCAACAATCCCAAAACCGTACTATTCCCCGCGATTTGATTGAGTCCCGCCACAAGTTGCTGCCTGCCCGCGGTCACGCTGGCACTGGCTCCGGCGGAAGTTCCTCCCTGCTGACTGCTTCCACCCGTCGCCATCGGAAGAGCTCCCACCGACACGGCGAGTACTGCAAAAGCAGCACAACACACCAGAAACTTATTCATTTTCCTCCTGGGACTGTGGCGATACCCCGACAAAATTAAAATGTGTTCGTCGTGGCTCCGTTGAGCTAATTACTGTCTTTCATACCATATTCGCCCTTCGTTTTATACTCTCTTTTGATTCTAAACAAAAACATTAGCCGCGCCAACAAATCACCCCACTGGACCGCCGAGGACCAATTTGCGTCAATAGGCGTTCCACTGCTGATAACCTCTCAGACTCTAAAGTCGCCTCAATCCAGAATTTTACTTTACTTTTGTACAGGTTATCAATTTAGGGGGACCTTTTCCTCTAGGACACCGTCCACCGTTGACCGTTGTACTGCCTGGTAACTAGAAAAAACGGGACTGGTTACAAACGCTGTAAAGTTGAAGTCGGCCATCCTTTGAAATAGCCAAGCTTTCGCGAATTATATCTGTGGGGGGTCAAGCGAGGTCAAAATATTTTAGAATTAAACTATAATTGATTGGTGATGCTAGTGAGAAGGAGGAAAACACGTAGGATGATGAAAGGCAACTCAAGAAAAACTGAAATCGTTATCCAGTCACAGAATCGTTAAAACAGGTAATCTTTGACCGAACAGATCCTTGTAATAATGACCTTGACATTATGTCAACTTTAGAAAATCCGACTGGTGACCATAGTCAATATTTTAAATGTACTGTCCCTATAAAATTATTTTGGAAGTTAGTGGACACTGCTTCAATTTGCATAAAAAATATTTCTTACTTTTCAGAACGAAGCAACCACCAGCAAACATTAGCGCAGCGGTTGTTGAGGTGGGGTTGAGTCAATATGATAAACACGAGGGATGCAAATTGGAAAAGCGTCCACAAAAAGGGCCTAGCTATTTTTTGTACCACCAATACTCCTAATCGCCTAATACGCCACAAATATGTACTTTGCTTGTGTAAATATTAAATGTGATACAGTGGCGTGATCAAAGCAGTCGTCTATTCGAAAACCACTTTGCACATGTCAGTCAAGCCGTTCTAAAAAAACTACGTCAACTCGGAACACTTTCATACATACAGTTACAAGAAATTGCGTCTTACCATTTTATTCAGTAAGGTCTAGTGGTGTGACGTTAAACTTGAACTTACAGCAACGAGAAAAAAATGTGAGTACGGTTTTGTTTTTATTATTATTTGGTAATATTTATAAGCTTAAAAATGTAGTCGAGCTTCGTGTGCTAGTATAAACAACTTGAGGATAGTGGATATCAAATCCACAATTAGGGTTGGTACCAGTGACATGTCAATGAATAAATGTCAGCATGACATATGACATATGTCAGTTGTCAGTGAATTTATGTATAATTTAACATTGGATGTCACTTTGTCAAAAGTGACATGTCAGTTTTGAAATTGACTTGTCACTGACATCACATTAGTAGAAGTGGCATGATGCCAACCCTAACCACAAATATTAAAATGAATGACAAAAGTTAAGTTGTTCATAGCTACTCTGTGGCAATGTCAGCGTTACATAACTTGTACGAAAAATTGAGATACGCATGCTGTATGAAACAAAGTTTGACATCAGCTAACATTTAACCTCCTGACCCTGTTTACGAAAAAAAATATTCATACCCCCAGAGATTATGTGTACACAACAGGAACGAAACTTAATGTGTCACTTACTACATACTGGAGATGTTTGCTCAATGTTTTCTGGGCTTACTGGAACACCTGTTACCGCATAAAAACGAAATCATGAACATGATGAAATGACATCCTCCATGTATATGCGATGGAGAGAGCAGCCGGTGCCGGGGTAGACCTTATATGGTTAAAGTGACACTTACAGTAAGTGGTTGAATATGCTAGAATCATTGCGTAAAATGGATTCTTATGCGGTGAAGAGTAACGGAAAACGGTTTAAGGGGTAAAACAAGAAATTTATTTCAAGTCAAAAGATACGAAAAAAAACAAATAAAGTGAAAAAAATGAAATTGTATTGTGCAACGTTCCTCAAACCCTTTCAAATAAACAGTTTGAAATAACCGCCCTTGCTTTTTACATAGATTCCTGAAGTTCCTGCATTTCTTGGGCAAGCCCGGGGTAGTCCTGCTGCCACTGCGCCTTCCCATTAGCCCCCAAGGAGTCGACCCAAGCTTGCAGATCATTCAACCTCTCCTTGTCGTGGTCCCTCTTGGCCTGGGCAGCCCGGGTGGCGCACTCCGTATCCTCCTCCGCGCATTCCTCCTCCAAAAACTCGTACTTTTGAGGGGGTTCCGGGTTAGACTCAATAGGATTTTCTTCATCTGCTCCCTCCTCCTCTTGGGGCAGGGGGGAGGCGACCGCCCAGGAAAAGAGGGCGATTAAAGACAAGTACAGGAGAACCGCTTTCAACTCCATTTTGAACGCAAAGTCGGCACAAGATCCCAGAGTAATTCAACAGGTGTGTACGTTAACTTGCTGTGTGGGGCTCACAATGAAAAATTAACCGCGAAGCGCAGTGTATTTATACCTGCCGATGTTCTCCCAATATTGACCATAGTTGCGCACCAAAATTTTAACGAACACAAAAACAAGGAAAAATTGGGAAAACAAAAGCGTTCGACTTGGCACGTGTTATCAGTTGGAAGATAGTGGCGGTTAAACCTCCTGGGAACTTTGGAAGCTCGAAAGATAACGGCACGATGCTGGCGCAATAATTGGAGGTATCAAGATCCATAAATGATTTCCATGGCGTGTCGGGCACAAAGAGACACGAGGAAGGTGACTCGGTGGGAATCATCCCATTTTTATCAGACGGGCTCCGCAAATGGCGTCATATCAAAAAATGGTCCGGTCAGTTGACCAAGATAATCGGGGAAATTTTCAGGTAAAAATTATTTGAAAGACAGACCCTTATCGATCCTGGGCTCCAACTAACAATTTTTTATTTATCTGGGAAGAGATAAGCCTTCCCACGACAGAATGCGATTCCCGACAAGGAATAATTAGCAGGTATGAATTGATGTGGAGACGCAATAAAACAAGGAGAGTTGAGTTGATTGGTAAAATTAAGGAATAAAAATTTATTTCAAAAGGAAACGAGACGAAATCAGTAAAAAATAAGGTAGAAATGATAAAACAGCGTTTAAAATTCATTTGGAGGTGACCTTGCATCCTACTGGGATTTTTTGAGCTGCTCCATTTCATGGACGATCTCGGGATGATCTTGTTCCCAGGTGGACTTGCCCTTGGGGCCGAGAGAATCGACCCAATCCTGGAGAGAGGTTAACCTGTCGTGGTCGTGTTCCTCCTTGGCTTTGGCGTTGCGGGAAGAGCACTCGGTGTCCCCGTCGGAGCAGTGCTCTTCAAACATTTCGTACTTTGGGGGAGGCAGGGGGTTGAGTTCGGGCAGGTCGTGGGAGTGTTCGTCTTCTTCCTCCGGGAGGGGGGAGGCGACCCCCAGAGAAAGGAGGGTGACTAGCGAGAGACACAGCAGGATCACTTTCAGGTTCATTTTCAGACGGAGATTTGCTCCAAAATTTAAGATAACTTATGTGGATGTTTGAGGGTGAAGATGAGCAAGTGGCGAGGGCAGTACTGAAACGCCCACCCCAAAACCCGGTGTATTTATATGGAATGGTCGACATTTATTTCAAGAAGAGTTTTGCTAAAGCTGGTATAGATGTTGGGAGAGGGGTCATTATGGGGAAATTCCTAGCGATAATGAAGCGGGCTTCAGTGTCCCGTGTCGGTCAACTTGGGTGACGCATAATGAGATGTTCAAATTGTGTACTTTCCGTTGATCTATTTCATGAAGTAAAAAATGCTCGGATTACCTGCGGAAAGTGACCAAGTTGTAAATTGATTTTACATGTAAAGTTTATTTAAGACCAGCTAGGTTTACACTACTTAAATTTGTTAGGATAGTACAGTCGGCATTTTTTGTGCTGCCACTGATGAATGATGTGCAAGTGTATTGGGTCCGCTGGAAAACTTCCAATTGGTCTTGAATTTTTTAAAACTATTAACGGTCATTGAATACCGTTTATTTATACTAGCAATAATTGAGGCCTAAATGAGCATAAAATTTTGTCCTGTGGGTTTGCCGCAGGTTGACCTCAAGCCATTATTCACGTATGTCTTGACAAATGCCTGTCTTTCCAAACGAACATTATTATTTGTAATTTTCAGGGAGGTAGTATGATTAAATTTTTTGCCGTAGGGAACAACTGACAGCCAAACCTACAAGCTGGTCCTACAAAACAAAAGCAAAGACCAACGGCGTAGGCATATAGCAACTGCGCTTTTATTACCAGCACATTTGGAAAAACCATTATAAAATTAACTCCGCAGGTGAGCAGTGACGTGGGTGAAGTTCTTGTTCCACTTTATACTGAAATTGGCAATTTAACATTACAGGATAGGGAACCTAATACATTGCAGGGTAGGATGGTCCCCTCCTTGTCCCCCTTGATGCGCGGTCTATGTCTTGGCAAATGCCTGTCTTTCCAAACGAACATTATTATTTGTAATTTTCAGGAAGTTAGTATGATTAAATTTTTTGCCGTAGGGAACAACTGACAGCCAAACCTACAAGCTGGTCCTACAAAACAAAAGCAAAGATCAACGGCGTAGGCATATAGCAACTGCGCTTTTATTGCCAGCACATTTGGAAAAACCATTATAAAATTAACTCCGCAGGTGAGCAGTGACGTGGGTGAAGTTCTTGTTCCACTTTATCTGATCGCAGGATTACGTCAGAGCAAATCCAAACTTTTATTTTGGCTTCAAAAACAACCACGTAGCGTCTTATATCAAATCTGACCGATCAAAGCAGGTCATTATTACTCGCTGAAAACCACAATTCCCTATCAATATCTAAACGACAGTAATAATTAGAGAGAATAATCAAACAATGTTTTATCCCTACAGACCCCATTAAATTGGTGTAATCTTGACTGCTTCTTCGATATAAACTGAAACCAATAAATTTCAAAGCAAAAAACAATCCCCCAAAAGTTTACCATCTCCAGCCACAAAGTTATTCATGGTTCAACTGGCACATTTTTTCCACGAGTCACGCAAGACTTCCCATGAGTCACCATTTCCTCTAATTTTTGCTTTAGTATTGCCTACCATATAAGCAGGCGAATGAATACAGGCGATTGTCTGGAAGGGAGCAATGTTTACTTATGAAACGGTAACCCAACGAGAATGACCGACCATCGTGCTATAAAAAATATTTTATTGTACTGCTTCTTCCCAGGTCAAATTTCAGTACAAAGTAAGGACAACAAAGCCGTAGTTTTTTCTTCTCCGTTCTTTGTTGTTGAGTAAAATAGGTTGCTATATGGTACGAACACGATGATACCATTTGTTAACACGCTCCAGTGGGTTCATACGAGTTATCTTGTGCTACTTTGTATAAGAGGGTTGCATCGCTCCATTGTAAAGACTAAGCTGAGCTCCAAAGTCCGACCAGCTATAATACTGTAAGCGGGAAGCCCAATCTGCTGTAACACATTATACCGCTAGTCCAACAACCCAATTACTCAAATATTTGTAAACCCAAAAACTCCGAATTTTAAGTCGAGATAAAAATTTTTAATGAAAAAATAAAAGTACATCTGAAGGGTTAGGGCCGGCTCGGGTTTCGGGCCGCGCTTCCGGCACAACGCAACCCTCTGCTTTGGTTAATAAGATGTTCCGATAACTTGGGCGATTTTGTATGACGTATGAGGTAATTGGCAGACCAGTTGTACATTAGATATTTGCCATCCTCGTTGATACTAGAGTCTCAGAAGCGATTAGCTGGTTATAAAACACCAATTTTGTCTTGATGCCATTTTTCAGTCCAGAATATCTTCTACTTGGGAAAGCTTATTCCCTCGGGGCGATTGAGTCGATGGACTTCTATTTTGTGAGGGAATAACTCTGGTAGATAAATAAATATAAATGTCTGTGATGCAATGAGAGGAAAATAGTTGGCAAAAAGAAGTAGGTCTGACATGCATACACATCGTGGAATACAAATTAATGTTTTACAGTGATTCAAGGGACAATATTGCAGCTTGTCTCAAAATCTTTACCCCCACAAATACTCGAGTTTTACTTTCATAACGTTTCTTCCCGATAGTGAGAATGTCCACAGTAACAACATCAATTTTGTCGTTTATGTCCCTAAGGATGCCACAACTGTCATTTTCAACAAAGTCGTTGTCTCTTCCTAAATTTATACAATATCGACGTCAATAACAGATATAAGTACCGTTTCCACACTTGATCTCATTCGAGATAAATTATCTGGTATGTCAAAAAACCCATTTTCCAAGTAAATGAAGATATTATCAAAATTGAGGTAAAAATCTAAAAAAAAATATTTGACATGCACACTGTTAAAGGCAAGACAGCCAATAACGTGATATGGCTTTTCAACAGTTAGGCCGACAACCTACGAACCTAAAAATGACAGGAGGCGCATCAACAAACAATTATTTCTTTCATCAGAGTCATAATCCAATCTTACTGCATCGTATATCAAGTATGATGATATGAACAGTGGTCCTAGTCACTAGTGGTATTTTCATGTTATATTCATATCATTTCAAATTACTCATTCCAAGAAATTTGAGTACGAATATGTCGTTCAAGTGTCATTACAGAAGGTCAATAGTCGATAATATGAAAATTTTAAAAAAATTTCTCCGTTGAAATTTGTGACTGGGTATTTCCTCTCACTATCCACTCTTTTTACTAATTTGACATACGAAAAGAAACGTACAACAACTGAATAATCATTTTTGTGATGTTCCACCCAGTAAGACACTACTTGGTTCTGACGCATGTTTTACGACTGTCATAACCGCTTTAATGACTGCTTATAAGGACGTTCCAACCAATTTCATAAGAAAGAAGTGTATTGTTTAAACAATTATTTTCTACCGCCTGGAATGTTTAGAACAAACTGTAATATTGTTAAGTAGTAACAATGAAATGTTCTGGATAATTATATACGGGGGCAATTTCAGAAATTTCCCTATAAATTTTCGCGAGGTAGATATTTATGTGGCGGCACAGGACATACGGTAACAAAATATCGTATCAGATTTATTTCAGGGAAGTTTACAAACGTAAAATTAGTCGCAACATCTTGGTAACTCAAAGAGATCATAAATATTTAATAGCTACAAAATCTATACATTAAAATGTACAACAAACACTTTTGAGTTTATAAAACTCTTTTGTCGTCATCCCCAGTTGATCCCAAAACAAACAAAAATACAAGCTTGGATCCCACTCTTTGTAATGGAGCCCCCCACCCCCAACAGTTTCAATTCAATCCCGTCCTTCACCATTAACCCGGTATCGGCCGTAACCCCAAAGGTAACTCCCACAGGACCCGTATTCACGGTTGCGTCCACCACCCCCACTCTTCCTATCAGCCCGCTACCCACCTCCACTCCGCTGGTTAGGACCTCCACGTTGTAGCTAGTGGTGCCATCCGGATTTTTTGCGGAAGCTCCGTACGTACCAACGCCAACGTTGGCTACTACCCCAACAGTGTAGTGTTCGTCATCTACTGTGTAGTAGCCGGTTTTACTTTCGAACGTTTGTCCGCTAGCGGTTTGGCTAGAGGTTGCTTGAGCAGCGCCTTGTCCAATGACCACGGGTTGGGCGTCTAATTAAAAAATAATAATAATAATACGAATATGCTAATTTAAACTCTCAATTTAAAAAATGGTTAACATAAGTTTATATCAGGTAATTTTACTACTCACCAATTAACTGATTATACAGTTCCAATACAAAAACAACAAAAAATGCATTTTTACAATTCATTTTTAAAATGGAAGAAAATTACAGATAATCCCTTAAAAATAAAAAAATGGCTTTGTAGCTGACAGTTTCTTAAGCTTGAAGTGCTCTGCTTAACGGTAGATGTTGGTTTACAAGAAGTTGTTATTTGGTCCGTCGTTTTTATATGAAAAAGCCTATTTTTCAATTTACATTCATCCATACTGTTAATTAAAGAGAATCCTCCTGACGATCATCTCTTCCCAAGAAAATAAGTTATGCAAAATTAAATACTGCAGTTGACACGCAGTGCTACCCATTTTCGTCGTAGAATAAATAGATATTTCGATAAACATTTTACAAAGTAGTATTTATATCTGCGATAGGGAAATTTGTATACACGCACGCATGAAGCTGTAATATCTACAAGTGTTCAAACCCAGTACTAGTTGACGATCAGGTTCACAGAAGCTCTTTGTTTTGACCAGTGCCATTGAAGCTGCTGAGCTGTATCTTGGGTAATCTAGAGTAGCAGCTTTTAGGTAGAAATGTATGACGTCAATGACTACGTATTTATGAATGGATTCATTCCTCTTTTTTACACGGTCGCTTTAAACTTGCTGAACTTGCTGGGGATCACCAACAGAAGAAGCATTGTTAACGACAAAAGCGTTCATTCATGCCGCATGACCGTAAACATTACCGTGGAAAAAAGATGAATTGTTTTGAAAGTGGTCATGTGCGCAGAAAGGCGCGGATAAATTTATGATGTGGCTAGTGCCACTCTAAAACAGAGATTTGGAATCGTAAACAAGTGTAAACGCAAAATTTCCAAGAATTATGCGCTTTATGAAATATGCCAATTATGCAAAACTTCACCTCGGCCTTTGAATGCAGACTCGACTAAGTTGACCGTAGTTTCTTGGCAAACAAATGAAGATGAATTATTATTTATTTCCAGAGACATAAAAGAAGTAACATGTAACAATAAGAACATCAAGTTAAAAATTAGTATGAAATCGTGACCTTTCTTCATCCTACTTGGAATGCTCAAGTTTCTCCATTTCCTCGGCGATCTCGGGGTACTTTTGTTTCCAAGTGGCCTTGCCCTTTGGACCCATTGCGTTGACCCAATCCTGGAGGAACTTCAACCGCTCGTGATCATTATCCTCCTGGGCTTTAGCGTTTTGGGCCGGGCATCCGGTGTCCTGCGGGAAGCAGAACAGCAAGGGGACGCCGGTATCTTGTGGAGGTGGAAAGTAAAATTCAGGGCGATCTTCCTCAGGAAAGGGGGAGGCCATCGCCAAGCAAAGAAGGCCGGCTAAAGAGAGACAAAGTAGGGCAGCTTTAAAATCCATTGTCAGATTTTAGAAATATTCCAAAAATCAATATATGATGCTACGAATAGGTAGTGAGGGCAGTACCGAAAATCTAACCCGAATGCCCAGGGTATTTATACCTAACGATGGAATTTTTTCAAGAAATTTTTGAGTTATCAGGTAGGTAAAATATCAAGGAAGAATTTTTTTTAAATCGAGTTGTGGGTTAATCGATTTACCTACTGAATACATTGATGCAGGAGCATTGGAGGAGTCTCTAATGGACTCCACTGGCACAGTATAATAATTGCAGGAGTGGAAATATAGAAGTTGTGTTCGTTAGGGTAATATACAGGAGATAATTAGGGCGTCGATTCAATGCACCGTGGCGGTCACCCAGATTACACCATAAATTAGGCTTATAAAGAAGCTGCTCTATGCATGGGATCTTTAGATATTCTACCTGAAATGGAAATAAAATGGATAAAAAAAACTTTCAGAGATGTAGGGTAACCGATTTATCTACTGGAAAATTTGGTGCGTGATTGTTGGAGAAGTCTCCGATAGACTCCAGTGGCATAATATTTTTGTGGAGTGGAAATATGGAAGTTGTGTTCATTAATGTAAATACCGGAGCTAATTTAGGTGCTAATCCGGTATGCCGCATCAGTCACACAGAAATACAACCAAGTAAGCGCACAATGAATGAATTATAAACTTTGCATTTTCACATAGTCTTCCTGAAGTGCAAGTGAAACAAACAATGTCTATTCAAAATGTAAAAAATATGTGTAGAAGCAGCAACGCTAAACGTATATTTGTACCATAGGTCATTTTTTAAACAACATGCGCTACCTACACATGTTGGTTCAAATTTAATGGTTATAAAATATTTCAGTTACGACCGGAAGGGTTAAACCCTGCTCCATGAGTTTTGAGGTATAGATGACAGTTAGGCATATATAAAACTAACAATAAGTAGGTATTGACTAAACTATTTAAATTTTTTTTAAACATATGCTATATTGTATATAACACAGTCGTTGATTTCAATGAGGTAAAAACTGATCTACATTATGTTACTACTTGACATAACACAATGTCCATATATAAACCTATTAAATGTTATAATTTTAGGGATATCTTAAAATGGTATTGCCCGGCTTTATTGGACTTATGCAGCGATAATACCAGCGGTATCAGACTTTGCCTTCACTTGCTACCGCTACCGCAAATATTTCTGGCTTCTACCGTTACCGTAGACATTTTCTAGGTCTGTAACACTACATTTTTCATATATTAGCCGCTTCACTTTTGTTCAAATTTAGGTACTTTAATGTCATTATACTTAAATTATGTAATTTTAAATAAATTAGCTACAGGTTTGACTGTGGTATGCATATTTAAAGACATTTTATATAAAAAAACTGTTCATACTGGCTCCTGTTACCCCTGCCACATAAAAGGATGGCGTACAATCTATGTCACCTATTAGAGCTTCTCATTTTTACCCTCGTCTGTCGTAATGCACATTTTATTTATTTGCAAAGCGTAGCCGTCATATGGTCGCGTCAGTTACGCTAGCTGGTCGTATGAAATCATAGCATTTGTACGGAGTAAGAACAGTACCAAGCACGTCTTTTATTAGCGCTCATTTGTAGAAACCATTGCAAAGCAGACTATCAGTGTTGTGAAAGCTTTCCTGATTACAGAATTGCATCACAGCAAAACTAAATTTATCCCATTTTGGTGTTAAACAATCATATGACGTCTTCGCATTTTAAAGCCACTAATCAAAACAGGTATTATAATTGTATGTCAATATTTTTATAAATGCCTACCTAATTTACAGGAGAAATGAAAATCTTTTCTTCTCAACATAGATTCCCAATAATTATCCCATGCATACGCCTTAAAACAAAAATATTCAAGTGCATTTTTAAAAACAGAACACAGCAAACAACCTAGTTACGCTTTAATTGATACTTTCCCCGTCATTTCCGGCCACTTGATCAGACTTTCATTTTTACATGCTGCAAATGTTGAACGAAAATTGTCTGAAAATAGCATTTCTCCACATGAAACAGTAACCTACAGAGAATGACTGATCCAGCATTTTAAAATATTAATAAATCTCGTTTCACGCTCACTCCCACCCCAGTGGCCAAAAAACCCTAATTTGTCTACTTAATTTCATGCGAGGAATGAATATTCGCTCCATGCGCTCCAGTGAAGAATGACCTTGCTCTAGGCTGATTATCTTATCCGGAGCTTCACTTCTCCTTTTTAAAAGTATACCCACGTAAATATAGGTAGAATATCCGAAAATATTAAATTTAGAACAGCTTCATTAAGAACCTACTTTTCGGTGTCTGTGAGCTACCGATACGGCACACTGGTTCGACACCCTAATTATCTCCAGCATTTTACCCTAATGAACAGCTTCAAATAGCCACTCATACAATTAGTGTGCTAGAGGAGTGTATTGACGACGTCTCCAGTATTTTTGCATGGATCCTTTCAGTAGGTAAACCGGTTACTCCACAACACCGAAAGTTTTTCGTTTCTGATATTTTACCTACCTTTCCATTCCAAATTTTTCCGAAAAAAATCGGTCGTTAGGTATAAATACCCCGGGTTTTGTAGTCGAGTTTTCATTACTGCCGCTACTACCTGTTGATCCACACAGCTTATCTTGGAGTTTAAAATAAACCTAAAATCTGAAAAAATGGATTTGAAAACATCTTTGCTTTGTCTCTCTTTGGCGGGCCTTCTCTGTCTGGCGATGGCCTCCCCCATTCCGGACGATGGTGCGATGGAAGTTAACCTTTCCCCGCCGGAGAAGCCCCTCATGGCAATAATGTTCTGCTTACCACAGGACTCAGATTGTGCAGCCCGGAAAGCTAAAGCATCAGAGGACCATGATCACGAGAGGTTGGAGTCGCTTGAGGATTGGGTCGATTCCTTGGGTCCCAAGGGCAAGGCCACATGGGAGCAGAATTACCCCGAGATAGCCGCAGAAATGGAGCAACTTAAGCATTCTAAGTAAAGCGAAAGGTTAAAACTTCATACAAATTTATAAAAATGTTTTCCATTTTATTAAATATTACCACGTCGTTTCTCTTGAAATTAAATTTTATTCGGAAACTCTTATCATTCACACTATTTGACTCTATTTGTCTATGTCAATCGAAATTTGTGTACATTCGCGCATTTACTTTGTTATTAATTTGCATTGTGGCAATTTGAGTGTTCTCCCCCGGAATGTGAGTATACTACTTCATGTATCCGGCCATCTAGCATATATTTACTTGAAGGGGACGACGATTGCAGCATGGTATGACATCGTCCTCTACCTCCGCAGGTACCATTGTTTGTCGTAGCATAATTTGATAATTTCATAATTTTCTAGCAAAACCCGCTAGAAATTTCATACAAGCAGTAAATTGCACTACGATAGCTGTTACTTGCAAAAAGTTTAAGTTTCTTTTTAAAATTACTCAACTTCATCTGCATTTCTTTCCTATTTATTGGTAGTTCGGTGTTACTGCCAGCTAGGCCAATCTCCCAAGTAAAACTTTTTAGCCATAACTAATTAACAATAAATTCATAGCTATTTATTCAAAAGTAAGTACAGATAAAATTACTTGGGTGACTTACAATATCACCAAATGCGGCATACAGTATTATGCTACATAATTTTAAGGAAGATTTTCCTTAAAAATAAAAAAATCGAGAATGTACAACTTATCATTCATCGGGAGTTTTTGGATGAGATGTGCAAGATTGGGAATACCAGTGGTTAACAAATTTTACAATGTATGATGATGGCATTACTAGTCACTAGTTGAGCAGGAAAGTAATCAGAGGTTCTATAATTTAGTACGTTTTTTGTTAGAGATATCGTCTTTATTTTTGATCACCGTAAATTCAACCAACAAACACTTTGTAGGCACCAATAAAAAAATCATCATCAAAATACCTTTGTATCTGCTGGCGTTCCACAACTGACTCATTTTGCAAAATACAATTATGCATACATGTGACAAGCGTGTCGTCGGGAAGAGGTATTCCGTGTAGATCATCCAGAGATTCCAGACAGAATAAATAGTGAATGACTCAGAAGAATGGCCAATTTTTTGGATAGTCTACCTCCAATCGAAAGTTCGTATAAATAATTACAAACGGCGCAGCACATGATGTATGAATGCACAAGGCGTATATGATAANATATGAAATTGAGTGTTTTGGTCTCCCCACTGGGAGCGTAACGGTAAGATAGTGAGAAAAACGAATGTCCGAATTTATTCCAATAAAAGCGACAAGAAAACAGTAAATTTGTAAAAAAAAATGAGGACACTTTTGTTAAAAATTGTACGAGATTTTGACCTTTTTCTCTACTTGGAATGCTTGAGTTGCTCCATTTCCGCGGCTATGTCGGGATGATCCTGTTGCCAGGTGGTCTTGCTCTTTGGACCCAAGGTATCCACCCAATGCTCCAGAGAGCTCAATCTGTGCTGATCATGCTCCTCCCTGGCTTTTGCTTTTCTGGCTGGGCACTCACTGTCCGATGGGAGACATATCTCCTCTGCCACTGCGTACTTGAGGGGAGGTGGAAGGTTAACTTCAAAGTCTTCATCCTCCGGAAGGGGGGAGGCCATCGCCACACCAAGATAGGCGACTAAGGAGAGACACAGCAGAGCCGCTTTCAAACCCATTTTCAGAGGTTGATTTGTTTTAAAACCAAGATAAGTTGTGTGGATGAACAGGTAGTGATGGCAGTAATGAAAACCCGACTACAAGACCCGGGGTATTTATACCTAACGATTATAATGTATTCGTGGAAATTTCGTGGGGTGCACATGCAAAGAAAAATTTAAAAAGGTAAAAACTTCCAGAGTTGAGAGGTAACCGGTTTACCTACTAAATAAATCGAGCAAGAAATATTGAAGAATTTTCCAATACACTCCACGAGCGTAATGATTGCAGGGAAGAGATTTAAAGTTGGGTTTATTACGAGAAAATGCCGGCCATAATTAGGGTGTCGATCCAGTGCGCCGTGTCGGTTACGCAGAGACACTG
>JAHZNE010001707.1:7857-26893 GCA_027744055.1 Callyntrura sp. NNG-2020
GGGTTAAACATGCTGGACCAAACCGGGCAGAAATACTCATCCACCTTAAACCTACATATATTTTTAATTTGACCCAATTTGGCCAACCTCTTTTTTACACCTCCCGTAACCCTCACCCTGGAGTTGAACTCCAAGCCCGATCTACAAAGTATGCCAAGATATTAATCTAAGCTATCTACCTACAAAAAAACTTTAAAACCCACTTTCCTTCAAGGGTTTTAAAGTTTCCCTTTACCAAATTTGAGCAAAATCTGTCCATCCCTTTAAATGTTATCGTGGTTACAGACAGACATACTGATCTCATAAACTGATTTCACTATTGAAATGATTTCCGTAGTTATTACCAAACATGAAACATTGTGCGACTGATTCTAACTTTTCACGCGTATCACCAACAGCATGGGTATAGTAAGATATTTCCATATTACACCTATTTGTTAACATACGGGATGCCAGCAGCATCACAATGTAGTCCTATCACGGTATTGATCTCCAGAAAAGGAGTAAAAATGTCCCAGCATCGACAGTTTGAATAACAGAAAGACGACGACAGAGGCGCGGAACATATCATCTTTGTGCATATTACATTGTATAAAAATTTCTCCATTCAATATTTTCCTTAGAACACTTCTAACTTTTACATGCATCGATACAACCTGCTTTGATCTTCCTTGCTGATATTCTGGGGTATCTTAAACACCTACTGAGCTACACAGTCGTTTCTGAGAAAGTTTTTTTGAAGGAGCTACTGATGAGCTACAATTTATTACGAAATCATACTTAACTTTGTTTGGATCAATTGATTGTGGTCGGTATCGACAAACTGATAAAATGACTTTTCCTTTTTACAAAGTTCCACCATTAAATCTTACAACCAGTTTCATACTACTACTCTTGATTCCCCCGTGTTATTTTCCGTTGGAAAAGCAAGAGTACATTACGACGACCTTTGAAAGAAATGCCAGTGTGGGAGTAGATCAAGTAATGATGGCGTGTTATCTTTTTGCTACGTTTGCGACTAACGTGTTTGAAATTTCTCTAATGCTGGCTTCAGAACACCTTCTTGAAGGAGTAAGATTGCTGCTTTCTAGAAAAATAGTTAACGCATTATGTAAATGATAATTAAAGTACATGTTATTTTGGTGTATATATAATATTTTGAGATTTTTCATCCTTGTGCTATATATTACAGAATTATAGAGAGTTTTCGAGGAAAATGTTTGTTTCAAAACGCAACATGGATACCTCTAAAATGGCAATTGTTTCGTCAATTTGGTTGTCACTGTCTTCTATGTTATTGATTCCACTTTCCAAAATGTGGATTCCATGTACACTTGTTGGGCTTCTGCGAACATACATCGTCTTTGTCATAAGTGGAAGAGCAGTACTCAGGTCAGTAGAAAGAAATGGATTAAGAACGACAGCAATGACTCCAAATGAGAGACAGTTAGTTAGAGCCCAACCAAATGTGGAACATCCTGTTGTAGTAAGAAGACGAAGATACGCGAGAAAGTAAAATCAAAATATTTAACTTGACTGATTTGCGGATCGGTATACCTTCTTAAATTAACAAAATATAAATATTTTCTAATATAGAGCAAGACGTTTCAACCGGGATATCTGAGAAGACTCAACAGGTTACAGGTCACGGCTCACTTAAACAGCTACATAGTACACTTATTAATTTCTAAAAGAATCAGTTCCATGTATAATTTGGAGCAACTTTATTACGCACACTGTATATGCTAACGCTGTTTTACTTATAATGAAGAATGATCTATTTCGCATATGTTAAAACAGTTTGCTGTGAACATCTTAGCTACTACTTCAGTATTAAATAAATATACTCACAATTTTAGGTTCTCATTGTGTAAGCCTGTATTACAAAATAAAGTATTGGTGTGCAAGTAAACAATATTAAAATTTGAAGTACTATTTGTATATATAACAATAGCGCTGTAGAAAGCAAGTAGGTAGTACTGATACAAAAATGAATACAGCACTCAATATTAGGGTCCTACTATTTGGGTAGAACCTATCGCATACCACGAAGTTAAAGTTCTGTCATAAGAACAACTTGCTTTTTACAACGCTCCTTGTTAGTCAATAAAATTCTTTGTTAAATATTAATTTTCACTACACCATCCACGGTAATTTGTGCGAAATTTAAAATGCGCATTTCAAAAGGAAGAACAGGCAGGGTCGGTGTTGTACTGGTGCAGCGCCAGGGCTGGATGAGTTAGGTTGCGGTAGTACAGGTGGTGTAATTCTGGGACAGGTGTGGTCATGATGAAAAATGAATTGAATATAAATTTTTAACTCATGTGATTACATTTATTGTTATTAATTATATGGTTGACGCAAAACTGTGCAATACATAAAACCAGTTATATGGCGGATGACACACTATACCTTTGTAATTTTACCAGTCTAAGAAAACGCTAGAAAATTGTTACCTCTTCTCATTTTTTTCATGTGAAACACGCTTACTCATAAACTGTATTTAATTTTAGTTGGTGAGCTAAGCAGTATTATATTGTTGGAAAATCACAGAGATAATATGGTGAGTATTTTGGAAATAACAAATGTCTTAGAATTTAATATTTGCAAAGAGAAAATATTCCAAGATAGTTTATAGATTATATGTAGCAAACCATTTCATTATCGGACATTTTTAACTTACTTGTTAATTAAACATACATATTTCAAAGCTAACTGTTTAAATCTATCATTGTTCTGTCAGTGCGACTTGTTAAGTTAAAAAAATATATGTGCAAACATTACGTTTTACATCATGTATTATGTTATACAATATTTGATACTTGTCTAAATAATTGATAAAACCTTTTAATGTGTCCATTTTACATACACTATTTAAATAATAGTTATAAATAAAAAATGGTCAAATTGAAATTTAATCACTTAATAAATGTTTAGGTTTCCATAATTTTCCGCGCGCATAATTTTCTTCATTGCGATGTTTCTTTTAGCTTTGTTAACAAATCCTTCAATCGTAATAAAGTTATAATTAGAAATAGTGTCAAATTTAAAACGTCAAATTCTACTAATCTTCTTAGTGACAAATATGAACTCATAAATGTAACATTTTTCAATTTTTTAAAAATTAGTCAGCTATCTCAGTGTTATTTAGGCGTCACAACTTTGTCCTTGATTTTCCAATGAGATCTTTGGTATAATTAATCGCGTATGATTAGACGGAGCAGCGACAACTGTTCGTCTGGAACTGTAATATGCTGCACATTGCTGCCGTACCTTTAGTAACCAATAAACACAAATAAGACAGAAGACAAGGAGAACGTAAACGCAAACCAGCCACCAGACCGCTTTAAGGTGATTTGTGTTTCTTGTCATAACTTCTACTATTGTTTGTTCCATGCAACAATCTTAAAAAATACAACAAATAGTTGATAATATTTTGCTGTTAAACCAATACAAAACTCAGTGGTTAATAAATGGGTTAACAAGAAGCTAAGACGAATTAAATTGTGAAACTAGTTTTTATTATATGGTGAATGTATGTAACCATTACATGTATCGGTTGTCTCCAACGAACATCCATTTCTTGTTTTCAAAAACAAACTTTACTTCTGTTTCTGCTGTAGGTCTCCACTGCCGGGTCGGATTTTTTTCCACTCCACAATTACCTTTAAGCCATAAATCGTCAATGCAGTTAAAACAAACCAGTATGAATTAGGAAAATCCTCAAAGAGAAATAAAAACTAACACAAACACACAGTCAATGTGTTCAGCAGGCATGCTTTCTTTTCTGGTCGACAAACAACAAACCCCACAAAACGTCTTCACATTAATACCTCGCAATGTCTCCAGCGTAGAATATAAACTGGAACGAAGCTGTTAAATGCTTAAGCCATGACAAGAAATTTCATTCTCTTACTGAAGCAGGTCGGTTCTAACTTTGTCTCGTATCATCAAAGCACATCATCCTTACTTTGTATACCGGAGCTGGTAGTACTCTTACAAGGAAAAGAAAAGAGGAAATTGAAAATCAAGAGAAGGAAAATTATAAAAGTCAACGTAGTTTTGTATTTCTTTTATTTCCGCATGTAATTTTTAATTACCTGCTGCGCACATACATACTTTTAATGAAATATCATTATGTATTACTTTTTCCCTGGCTAGCATAAAAATAAAAAGAAATGTAACGTTTTCTTCTTTATTTTAAGCAATTCAGCATTTTCAATGCAAATGTATTTAATTTTAAAATACATCTTCTGGTATAGAAAACTCATGTTATACCCAAATGTGCCATGTAACAACGTATACCAATATATGCATTTGTGCAATAGCTGAAACGTGGTAAAAAAGTTAGAACATCAGCAGAGTTAATGAAGTTGATACATTATTTTACAATAATGCCAATTGCTTACATCGGTTGATCCACGGCGGAGATTTTTCAGATACTTCCTGAAATGAGTAGTGAGCTTGAATATGCTTTACTAAACAGTTGGTTGATAAATTATTGAAATTGCAAATTAAATCAATTTTATATTTGTTAAAAACGATTGATTTTGTGTTAAATATATTCAAGACCACTTCGATCTTATCTTTTTACAGAGCATACGTTAAGCATTTGAAGCTTAAAGCTTTGCTCAATAGAACTTAAAATTGATTATGAAAGACTTACAATCACTGCAAACAACGACTAGTATGAACCTATCAAGCATCGATCTCAAATATCCTTTTAGTATTGAAAACTTTACTGAAGAAATATATGAGCAAGAGATAATTACAATACAAATTTCAGTAAACGGTCTAATTGTTCCACTTCATAACTTCTCTGACAAAATTGTTTTCTTACAGACAAGTTTCCGACATATTGTGGATATAATTAGCTTGGACTTGAAATGAAATACTGAAGTAAATAAAAATAATATGCTAAAATTAAATTGATTTATCGTATCATTATCCTGCAGCAAGGTTTTGGAAGATGAATGCAAAAGTTAAAGTCATCCCATTTATATGTATAAAAATAAAATATGCAGAGTCAAATACGCAAAAACTTAATTGGTGTGTATTCAATCGTTCTAGAATCGATTAATTAAAAACTATATTCCAAGGCTGGCTTAGTGTCTTGTAAAAGTAAAAGTTAACAGTCATATGTAAGAAATTCAATCGACACCACATTTACATTCGTTGTGTTTTTAATTACAAAAATATTGCATGAGTTAAACAATGAGCGATTCTTGTACGTAACCAAAAATTATTTTACACGATTGTAAGTTTTTTTATTCGTCAATGAAGTCATTGTTAAATACAAATTTTTACTGTATTATTTAAGGAAGTATGTGCAGACTTAAATTGCACATTTAGGACAAACACAGGTTATAACAGCCAGCCTCAGTGTGACATTGGTATGGTCAGGATTGTATAGGTTGATCACGGTGGTACAAGTAGCGTCATATTGGAAAATGCGGGGTCGGGATTAAAAATTAGGTGATTTTAGTTTTTGAATCATGTGATTACTTTTAATGTTGATCATTATGTGATTTAAATTGTGCACTACTAAAAATCAGTTATATAACGGATGTCACATACGAAAGAAAACAATTTTAGAACATTTTAAACTTTCACTCCACAAATTTTGTTGTTTTAACAAACCTAAGAAAACGTTAGAAAAGCAATACCTTTCCTTTAATCTCTTTTCATCTGATACACGATTAATCATAAACTTTTCTATAATAATTTGTAGCGAGATAAACAGTATTATATTATTGAAGAATTACAGAAATAATACAGTGAGTATTTTGAAAATAACGAATGTCTTCGCATTTAATATTTTCGAATCAAAATATTCCACGATAGTTTACAGATTAAGTTTAGGACACCATTTGTTCATCGGACAATTTTAACTTTAGTAAAAATACTTACTTTAATTCTAAATGTATAAAGCTACCATTGTTTTGTCATGGCAATTCATTAAATTGAAAGATTTCATTTGTGCAAATATTACGCTTTTACAGCATGTACTATTCTATATACAATTTTGTATCATGTCTAAATGAAGATGAAACCTGTACATACGTACATTTGGCAAACATTATTTAAATAATAGTTATAATTATAAAAATGATCAAATTGAAATTTAATAACTTTTTAAATTGCTAGATATCTAAATGAAACCATGCTCCTAATTTTAGTTTATTACGATGTACGTACTAGCTTTGTTAACTATTTCTTAAACCCTAATAAAGTTAATATTAGAAAATGTGTTATATTTAAATTGTCATATCCTACAAATCTTCTTAGTCACAACTACGAAAACTACGAATGCCACATATGCAACATTTGACAGACATCTTTGGTGCACTATAAACCACTCTGCATGCTCCATTATTAGACTGTTATCTCAGTGATGTTTAGGCGTCACAACTATATCCTTGATTTTCCAATGAGATCTTTCTTATGATTAATCGCAAATGATTAGACGGGGCAGGCAGAAGTCTTCCTCTGGAATTGTAATACGTTAAGCAATGTTGTTTCTATTTTGAAGAATAAAACACATATGTGATAATATTTTGCTTTCGAACAAATAACAAAAATCAATGGTTAACGGACTCATAGTGTATAAATCTAGTTTAGCAAGAAACTACATCGAATTAAATTTTGAATGAATATATACCTTACATATATCGGTCCCCATCCAACATCCAATTCTTGACTTCACAAACAATTTTAGACTGGTCTTCCAGTTCTAGCACTTTGCTGAAGCCTTCTCCATCGAGACGGAATTCTATGCTTCCTCCAATTAAATCTAAGTCGTAAGTGGTTAATGCAGTAGCAACAAATCAACATGAATGCGAAAAATCCGCAAATAGAAATAAAAATCAACACTAAAGCCCAGTCACTATCATTACGTTCAACACCCATGTTATTTATCTATGATCTAGCACTTTTACGAGTGCAGAACATAAACCGAGACAAAGCGAGATGTATAAAGGAATGACAAGAAATTTCCGTTTCTTGCTTGAGTAGTCCATGTCAAAGTATGTCTGGTCTCCTCGAAGCACATCAACCGTACCTATCTATGCGGTAGTATTCTTACAAAGGGTTACACAAAGAAAGAAGGAAATGAAAAGGCAAGAGAAGTGAAGCTACAAAAGTCAATCTAGTTTTATATATCTTTTATTTCCGCATGTAATTTTTAATTACCTGCTGCACACATACATACTTTTCATTTTTATTACGTATTACGTTTCATTCATTGACTTACTTGAAAGTAAAAACAAACATGATTTCTTCTTCCTTTAAAGCAAAAAGTTACCGACACGCCAACGTATTAGACAAATGCCAAGCCATTCTGCCTTTCCAAAATGAATGATTCCAGTATTTAATTATATATTTGGGTGACTAACAAAGCATTTTATACCAATATATGTCACACTACAACGATTCTATTTGCTAAAGTGGTGATATTACACTATTTGCATTATTATAGTTGAAATATGGTAAGAAATGGTACAATGCGGCGTGGGTTAGAATACCGAGACATTACGTAAAATATATTTGGTGTGAAAGGACGGTACATTTTATTTGAGACGGTGGCAAATAACTACATCGCTTATTCCACGGTGGTCGACTCAACAAATTCCCACCGTCATGAAGGTCTGACAATGGTTAAATGAATACAATTTGTTTAACGTACTTATTTCGTAATATTGAAATATATATCGTGTTAGATTAATTTTATACAGAAATTGCAGTACACAGAAAACTAATACTTAAACCACTTAAACGTAAGTGAAAGCAAGCATCTTCATATCTACGTTTGATGTAGTATTTTTGTTTACGTTTCAAGGACGATCCGTCCACTGGATGATGGAAATTGTCCACTGGACAAAAGTGGAAATGTCCATCGTCTTCGTTGGACAAAAGCGGATAAAACACTTCAACAACTGGTTTGGGGCATTACCAATGCATATAGCATACATGTATTATATATTACTGTCCGTTTTGTCCACTTTTGTCCATTTTGTAGATTTTGTCCAATTTGTCCATTTTGGACAAAAAGTAGAGTGGACAGTGGAAGTTTATCTTCTTTGTTAAGTTTATGGTGCGACCATCTATATATAGTACTACCTTAACTTACATACTTTCTAAATCAAAATCCCTAACAGGAGTTGCTATGGCAAACTTTCTATCTTCCTGTCCACAAGAAGTACAACATTTTACAGAAGTATACCTGGACGTCGCCACAAACTGGTATGTTCTAGCCAACGCTTCTATTATGGCATTCCTCATCTCTACTAACCACACAAGGGTTACTACCGCAAGAAGAAGAAAATGCAGCATAAACACCATCGCCACATTGCCTGTCATATCCATCGCCCTAGGACCCTCAAATTTCCGCCGTTGCCCCCTCTCCACCAACTCTTCATACTCCCTGGCCCAACGTTCCCAGACATGGGCCAACCCTGATTGCATAATCAGTCCTACCCTTACAGAAACAAAATGTGCGCTAACGGCTAAGTTTGTAAAGTGAACGTTATTCCACATTGGCAGGAACTGCTTTTTCCCCACGTGGACAAAGCCTCTCCCACCCTGCAAATTTCGACGCATTCTCGCCACATTCTTACCAGTGTCGATGTATGATATCCCGGTACATGATTCCAACCCATTTTTAACTTCAGTTTCCCACCCCGGTAAAACCGTACTTAGCGAAATTGAATTACTCAACATTTTCAGCATATTTGTCAAACCATGTCGCTGTGCGTACGTCCTTTCTGGTTGAAATAAAAGTTTTATGAATTCCATCCCATACTTTGTATTTGTCAATTTCGTCAAACCTGGATATATCCTTTTCGCCATTTCCCGTTTGACCCTGTCCCCCTCATTGTAAGGAACCCAGGGCTGCATGAACACAGTGTTCCCTGCTTGCACAACGTCTTCCAAAGTCTCCGGAAATATCCACTCTCTGGGCTTCACAAGATCTTCCACATTTTTCCCTTGATAACTGTTCGTAAGTATAATTGCCCCAAACAGCCAAGGGATCCCGATCCACTTGCAGTGATCCACAACCGCCGTTCGGTGATCAAACAAGATGTAGTTGACAAATGTCAGCCGGTCATACAAGTCCAGCTTTGCCCGGGTCCCTTTCAACAGTTCATTGACAACCAACCCGCTAACCACCATCATGAAGATAATCCCAAACCAGAGCTGCCCTGAGAAGGCGGACACAAAGAGCGACCAGGAAAAGCTTTCCCGCATTGTAACTCCGCCGCAGGAAAGTACTCGAATTTGGTGGCTGTAGAGAGAGATCGGGTTGTGAAGTACCTTGCTCCCACTAATAATATGTATCATGGGGTAGTAAAACGGGCTGTATTGTTTATCCAGTAGGAACGACGAATTGGGAAAGAGCGTGTGCAGGACGATGTTTGTCAACTCTTCATCCTTTTCCAGGTAATCCCTTCCTTTCCTAATAAATTTGTCACTGTCAGACACCGCACCTTCACTTCCCAGAATCCCAGCAACCATGCCGTTGTTCAGGTGGTCCAGATAATCCTGCCATTCGATGTTTGATATCGACGTTATGGTCTCCCATGATAGGGGCTCTGCTCTCATTCTAGAATAATTTCGGAATAACTCCTCAGGACATAGCGCATTCAGAACTGCAGGCAATAGAAGATTAGGTAACTCTCCGAGTTCCGGGTAAACTCTGGTGCTCCTCATTTTATTGCAGGTCCGTAACTTTGCCAGACTTGACGTACCGTATCTTAGGCGATATGTTTCAGCCACGGTCTCTACTATGCCATCTGGTGTAACCCAACGTGATTCCAATTGAAAGACGAATTGGGTAGGCAGCGATGCAACGACAAGAGGAGAATGCTTGTTTCCCATGAGTTGTTTAACCAAAGTAAATCCTATCGCCGATTTGTCGAGAAACTGCCTGCTTCTGGTGACATGAATGAAATACCACGTTTTTGTTACCGGATTTACAAACTTATCGTTGTGGCCGTACAGGCCTCGGTTGTGTACAAGATCCAGCATAGATGACGGGAATATATCTTTTAGGTAAGAATCTGCTTTCCAAGATGAGCAGTGTTTGGGGTCAACGTAAACTTGTGCCAGACAAGGTATACGGTGGGACGCTACGGCAGGGAACAGGAATCTGTCGGAATTCCGGTAGAACGCGTGACCGAGACCATTGCAGGTAGCAATGGGGCGATATGTATCTTCTTCGTAGACGGGGGTTGACAAGATCGTGGGTATCCCTGCCGCTATTAAAGTGTCAACTGTGTGGCTCATAAATCTAGGTTTCACTTGATTTTGAATGACGTGGACAATACAAGAGGGCATGAATGCTTCAAAGTAGTGGGTAAAATCTATGGTAATGCTGAAGTGGTTGTCTAAATTGGGGGTTCCCTGAGTAGTGTCAAATTGGTAAGTATATATGACGTAGATAAAAGTGAAATAATATGGAGCACTATTCATGTTTTTGTTTTAACTTTCAATAAATGGAGGTAGAGCTTACATTAGCTACTAGTTAAGTATATCGTGGCGAGTAAAAACAAGTTTAAAGTTTGAAAGACAAAAATATTGGATGCAGGATGTAAGGCTTACTTCCAGTACACTCAAGAGTGTTTTAAAACTGGGTATACGCTTAGGCAGTATTCTAGTCAACGCTTTGAATTTCAAATATCAGTCCTGGGAATAATCAATGCTTATTAATATTCTGATGGCGTATTGAGAAAAAGTAATTTAATGTTACCAACCTAGCAGTTTGTCAGTAGCTTAGAAGCTGAATGTGAAATACGTTATGTGAGAGTATGCCTTTTCACATAAGAACAGCTCACATATAGGGTATTTAATTCGAACATATTTCTACATTTTTAATAACACAAGAGTGATTATAAAGTATATAAAGCACCAGCACAAAGCTTGAGGTTTAGTGTAGGACATAGTATGTTATACATGAATTCTGCTTTACTGTTATAAAGGTTTCCATACACAAGATGTCAACCAAAGTATAATTAAAGCAATCTATAAGCAATTTATTCAATACGGTTTCGTTCTATTACTACCATACCCAAATATGTCAAAAATTACTATGTATCTTTTATACCATAGGTTTACAATAAAGTCGATTTTCCCGACAATAGTGTCATCACTAATCTATACCCTTATAATCTCGTAATTGAAATAGTCCGGAAATGGAAATAAAAAGCATAATGATAAGAATACCAATACCATGGTACTGTTATCTGTCGGTAGGTCAAACAATAACAGAATTTACGTTATAAAAGTATACATTATTTATACCTTCGTAAGAGCTACAAACGTGCTCATTTAAGGTTTGCTTGACTTTTAATTATAACACATGTTTACATCTGTTTTGGATATAATAATGTTAAAAATGTTCATCACCAACGATTAAATTAAAACTCGTAAATTAAATATAAAATATTTGCCAACATAACGTTTCATGTCATAACATTTATAAACATTTCGACTCTAGCGAATCTTACAGTTGTCCAAAATGACGCTTTTCACCCACTACAATTAGCTTTTGGTTCCTCAATATTTTCCTGATGATTGAATCTGCATTAAGCATCAAAATGTCGTACTGGACTTTCCCATGAACTGCTTGTTAATATTGTCGTCGTTAGATTAGGGATGGAAGGAGCAACTCTGCGTCTGGAACTGCAAAACGTTGTACATCGCCGCCACGCTTTTAAAAAACAAAACAGAAAAATCCCACAAAAAACTACGAGAAAGTATATCCAGATAAACCACAAAAGAGCTTTCGCTCGTCTGCTGTTTCGAAGTCTGATGTCGTCTGTCATTTTTGCCAACAATTGACTTTCATAAACAATGAATTAAATTTATTATTTATTTACACCACCGACTTAAAAATGTATTTGTCTAGAACCCTGCTGCCAGTGTGGCTATCATGAAGAAATTTCTAATAGTTTATCAGCTTATAACTCTTGACCGGATCAATTGTCACTTGTTGTCTGGTTAGTCTGAACTGACCAAGCAATCCCCGGAAAGCGGAAAATTTCCACGAAATATAAATCTACGCAAGAATCCACTCAATGGATTGATTGGTCTTTATGATCGACACGCTGCAAAGTTCCTCTCATGTTCTAACGTTGTGTATTTGCTATTTAAAAAAAATATAACAACTTCTTGTGCTGAGCATAAATTTGCTTAGAGATGTTAGTTGAGTAAAATATCGAAGAGAAATCCCATTTTGTAATTGTAGTTTTGTTCTAAATTTCCTTCGTTTTCTCAACCGCATCTGAGGCGTGGAGTAAAGAAACCGCTGTCTGTAGAAACCTTAGGAGAACAACAGAAAGAAACGAGAAAATTAATAGGAAATTTGAAATGAAATTGAGGAAGTCAATTCAGCTTCATGTTTTTTTTAAATTTCCGAATGTATTAAGTGTCTTCGTACCAGAAAGAGTTTACATTTTTGTTACATATTGTTCCATATATTTTGCTTGCTTGCGAAAACATACCACAGCGCGTAATTTCGTTTTTTGTTAGTGAAACAAGCATTTACACACACACATGTTTGACTAATATAAAGTATTTAAGTGTCTTGAAAGCGGCTGTTTACCCTATTGAAAGATTTAGATAAATTGTCATACTATGTTTAAAGAAGTTTCTTGCATTATCTTGACGGTTTAATTATTCATTTATTGTTTAACATTTAAATATGTTGATGTTTGATGGATATTTCAACTAATGTAAATAAAAAGGCAAACTAAATGATGTTACATTATTTACTTTCAGCATTGGTTATATTTAGACATTATGAACGTAAATACAACATTTAGTGCAATTATTATTAGTAGTTCTGGTAGACTAGAGTGCCTAAGTCTATCGGGGGCGACCACGGCACAACAATAAACCGGTCAAATCCGGTATGTAGAAAGGGGATAGACATGTAATAATCCGATTTTTGGATTCCACAGCAGAGCTGGATAACCAGCTCTACCCCAAAATACATACATACATACATAGTGCAATTATTTGCGATTGGTTTAGCAGAACAAACACTGATACACAACTGAAAATGAGGGGAATAAACATTTTGGAAGCATTCGTTGGACTAAATTATACACACCGGTTACGCAATGCTACATAACCATTTATCATGGATGAAGTATAAGAAGTGTGCAAGTACAGTAGTCTAAAGATGGGGAAAGGAAAAATTCTTGTTTCACCTTCAAATTCAAGTTGCACTCAGCGCATGGGAAACTTGCAGACTTACGTCGTTACGTTCTTCCCTAACAATAATTGCTTTATTACTTACATTGTTCATTAGTCTAAAAATTGTCTTGTAATTATTATTTTTTTTTAAATTTCAAACTAACGTCATAGCAAGCACATTACTTATACGACTATACGCCAATTCCAACTATATGCTGTAGCACATATGTTTATTTGAATATTTTATAAATCGCTGATCAAGCATACACAATACTCAACGTTTTGAAAACAAAAACAAAAATTGGGATAAAGTTTTAGATGGGTTGATGTCAAAAAAGCATTCAAATTCATATACTGTGTTAACACGTTACTTTCTCTTCAACGTTGACGAGAAGACGTTTTAAAATAAATCGAGTCAAGATGTACCTACTTTCAAAATATACAAATAATTCCAAGAAAAAATGTTTCAAGGTGTCACCCTACTTGAACAAAGAGTTAGAAACATACGTAACTATTAGGTCGGACGAAAACGCCACAAGTTTTAGTCGAGTTGGTCGCACCAAAACCTCGATATGCAACAGCATTATTGTCGGCATCACTTGCATGTTTACGTAGCTTCATTTAGTAGTTAGTGGCTAGCTACTAGCTGTTTTTTGCTTGATAATGGAGACAGTTTTAGAAAAATACTTAAACACCAATAATACATAGCTTGGATGGATGCTTAACTTTTAATCACAATTCTAATTATACTTCCACCTATCCAACATGCCTACATATGGACAAAAACACACTTGAGTTGACGATACTATATGCAGAACGACCACGTATTTAACACAGCCACACTAAATTAATAATCAGGTAGTACACCATAGTAAAGTTGATGTCAAAGAAAAAAATTAAGCATCAAGTCGTAATATTGCTCCTTATTTTCTTTTCATTGTATTTATCAGTCACAATATTAAGAATCCTGCTTTTACCATTTTTACGTAACTCGCTGAAATGCTAAATTTCCTAGCAGAAATAATTTTTCACTAGCTTTCAAGATTGTGCAACAGAAAGCAATATCTACCAATGTGATGGAATATACCTTAGTAGGAAGAATTTTATTTTCCGTTAACTACTTTTGTCCCTATTATTCGCTTAAAAACAAAATTAGCACCCGTCGCAGCGTATTGATCAATATAATTTTATTCATTTCCATTTTTAGTTAACATTAGAGTTAAAATTAAATATGTATATGTTTACCTATAGTATATATCAAACTAATGTACCTTTGAAATATCATTGTGATTGACCCATAAGAATATTTACGCATTTTAGCTGCCGTAGTTTCATCAGGGTTGACGTTACGGACGATTTATCCCACTACTAATTATATTCAACTAATTGGTGCATGGAGGTCCAACCCACTTGTTTGGACCATAAATAAAAATCTCTTCGTCGTCTAATGGCTGTATTATCACATTACTATCTCTACTTTATATTTAGATGTTCTGTTACAACTAGTGTTTATTGGTAAGGAAACACAAAATTATACAACAATTATTTAAAAAATGCATTAAAAGAGCTAATGCTCTTGATAAACGAAATAAGAAATGGGGTTTATTTCACTATTTGGTACTTGAAGTCCTTTTAGCTTCGTCACTGTTTTGTACTTACATACTTACTTACAAAAAAGAGATATGTTCCCAGTCACAGAAATGGAACACATCCCACATTTTCCCTCTAATTGTATAGAATTACACTTTATGTTTATCTGTAATGATGTATAATGATAAATGTCTACGTCTACATGTCTGCCATTCGCCGTCTGCTTGTATCATATTTTTTGAAAAGATGGCCAATTATCTGTGTACAAATCGAGTTATATATTTTTAAATAAAGCACAATTGTTAAATTTCTGGTTTTCCAGTTTGTGAAACAAACAGCATGATTCTTGTTTACAACCATAAACTGCGCATTAGTTTAAATCTATGTCATCTACAAAAAATTGCCTGTACTTTTGAAAAAGGTGGTTTCATTTATGTATCATTTCCCCCAAAAAATTGCACAATGACATCAACTGAAGAAGTTCCTTGCGTGAAAGCATTTTAAAAACAATAGTTACAGATGGTAATACAAGGTTAAATGTGTCGTCGTGTTAACAGTTCTCCATATCTCTGCAAAAATTTGATTTCTCTATCTTTTGTCTCTATCGGCCTGAAAACTATCTATTTATTAACGAGTACTCTGCGCGTCTGTCTGTGTAGCCCACAATTTATAACAACCTCATGTCATGCAAATTTCTTCCTGAAATTAGGACGCAAATTAGGGCCTACTGCAGCTTGTCTACCACATTGCAGTGCTATTGGCTTGATATTCCTCTCCATGTTCCCGTACACAATTGCTACGAAAATTGTAGAATGCGGCGTAATTAAATAATAATGGGAGCATCACTAGTCCTCCTGTAGTCGACGCTGTTGCTGTCGTGCAGAGTTCCTAGTATAACCTTATTATCCTCTTATCTACATGCACATGTTCGACACCGTAAACTCGACTAATTTGGACTAAGTGGTTCCAACACCGTCTTGTTTCATATGCTTAAATTGTGAACACTCACAAAATTTCTATTCACTTCCTGACTTCCCAGAGTGTGTACCCAATGGCATGGTACATTAAGCTCCTAATTAACATAACTAACTCGTCAAACTAGGCTATGCACTTTGCTTTCTGCTCTAGGTATATTCTAGTATAAAATAGTGGCATTTACAACGCCCCTCATAAACGTTAATGTGACTTTTGACATTGGACTACCCCTCCCGTCATAAATCATTATTTCCAAGACATTGATTTCACTGTATCTCCTCTCGAGTTGTTACTGCATCGGGCATAGGAGACATATAAGAGTTTTCTATAAAACCGCATACTTGCAGTTTCCTCCTCTCTTGCTAATACACCATGTCAATGCAAACCTTTTTATATTTAAGTATTAAACACTGTAAGAAAGTGATAGTTGCCTATACTGATAATATACATCTCATATCTGAATATTGTTTCCCTATCAGAGTCCGATTTTATACATGAAGCGATGTATGTTTTCCCAGCAGTTGATATAGCAACGTTTTACTTTGCAGAAAATGACGTATATCCAATGAGCTCATAACGATCGAAATTTATTTTTGCAAAGGCTTGAGATGGCACCAAAATGCATTTACGCTGACCGCTTTACTTTGCCCACAGTGTCCGTTGTGTAATTATTGACTCTTATACAAACCGATTATACAACATTAGAAAAGTTCGAGAAATATATAATTCCTCGGTGTATATTACGTGTAAAAGGTAATAATACGATTAATTAAGTCGCTAAATCAATCCATTCTTTTTGTGACACAACAAACCACTTTACTTTCTGGCTCCTAAGTAGCTATAAAGCATTCTTCTTACCAGCCATAAATATTACATCTACAGCGACGAGCGTTGATTGACAAGCTGACGCCTGCACTCTACAGAACACTTTTTGGAAAACACTTTTTAATAATTTCACGGCGTAATTTTACTATTTCGGGTAATTTTCTCGTCTACTTCAACTGACGTACGCTTGCCAACCCGATATGTATCCCGGGCAGTGTCAGTGTGGTTTACTTTCAAACTTGTTTCAGACTTGACATCACCACACCTCCTAAACTGCAGAGAACTATGATATCTACCAGATTTCTAAGTTTTACGGTCGCTTCGCTTTTTCTTACGGATGACACCTCCAGTACATCAGTTCCCGTGCTTTCCACTTTGACGGAAAAGCTATCTCACCATGCATCGCTCTGCATGACTGTGACCATCGGCAGTGCAGAAGGCCAACTCGATTTATTCACCTTTCCCGCCGTCAAGTTCACCTTGTCTAACCTTTCCAGTGGGGGAATTGGCACCGTTGTCGAAAATAAAAGTGAACCTGTTCTTGACATGATGTATACGCTCCGATACCGGGAAAACTGTAAAATCGTCTGGACGGTCATCAGCGGAACGAAGTTGGATTTCCAGAAAAGTGCGAGATATTTAGGCTTGCAACTAAATCGAGACTATTTTATCCTGTACGGCGCCATCAAACTAGATCTGCTAAAGGTAACGATGGAAGACTACATTGGTGTCAAATATGCCCTTGGGATCTCAATACTGGAGTCATCATTCAATACAACAAGGGTGACCCTTCGGAATTGTGCCTTCTGTGGAAATTTGGGCCGTCACTTGGTAACGGAGTTGCCTCTGGAGAAAAATATTGATTTCCCTGCTTACGTGAAAAATTTTAACCGGAAGGACTTTGTGCTAAGCTGCTATGCGGCGGCAAGCATGGTAGTTGGGGTACAGCGATGCACTGCTGAAGGCAATACTAAACCCGGATGTCTTAAACTGCATCGGGGCCTTGCTTCCTTTGCGATGTTTCATATAATGAAGCAATACAACTTTACGGTCACCCCGGTGTACTCCACGGGAGGGGGCACAGGTCTTCAACTCAAAAACGGTACTTGGGCGGGTGTCATTGGGGACGTCCTTAACGAAAAGGCTCATATCGGAACAATTATTGCTCATAGCGTGGAACGAGAAAAAATTGTGGCGTTTGCAACGCCCCTGATAAACGTGGACGTGACCTTTGTCACTGGACGACCCCTCCCATTGCACTCCTGGTCCTCCATGTTTTGGCCGTTGGACTCCCACGTGTGGTACGCATTTTTGATTGTTTCCGCCATTCATGGGCTGGTCGTCTTTGGAGTGGCAAATTCATTTCAGTCCTTAAGACGAACACCAGGTGGCGCTTTTGTCTCTCCGTTTTGGTATTTGTTGTCCACCCTCCTGGAACAGGGGGGCGAGTTTGAGGGTCACGGACTCGCCACGGCGTGTCTATGCACAGCTTGGCTAACGTTTGGAATGCTCATTACAACCGCCTATCGTTCTAAATTGGTGAACGTGTTGACCTTCCCCATTGTTTTGGCGCAGCCCAGCACTTTCAAGGAATTGGCACATGCGGCCACCACCAGTGGATATCACGTATCCCTTCAATATTACCGAGGGGCCGCGTATAGGTACATTGAAACCAGTACGAACCCCATCGTTCACAGTATCTACGGCGTCATGAAACTGGACGATAACCCCATCAGGTGCATGCAGAAGAGCGTTATCAACAGCAGACATGCCTGCATTCTCTGGTCTCGTCAGCTCGACTATTTAATCGCGAGGAATCTCAGTGATCGAAATGGTAACGTGCCTCTCCAAGTGGCTCAAGACGGGATCAATCAAATTCAACAGAGTTTTGTATTCCGGAAGTATGACCTTCTCAAGGAAGTGTTCGACTTGGTATTCGCCCCGGCGGTAACCATGGGCTTTGTGGAAAAGTGGACCGCGCTAGACAACGTGATTGTGCTGAGAGAACGACGGGAGTGGGAAAATAGCAGGGGCGAATCCCGGTTTATATACGAGAATCAAGTGGCGTCGGATGCGATACAAATCCAGCAAATTTACGGGGTGTTTTTGGTGTCGGGTGCGGGATTGCTGATAAGTTTCATAGTGTTTGGGATAGAATACGGGTCGTCGGTGAGACGATGCCGTTTAGGGAAGAATATACGGAGGAGACTGTGTCAGATTGCTGGAGTGGTGATGTGTTGTCACTGGGGTGATGCGAGTCATTTGGAATTACATTAAAAGCTGATCAAGTCAAGTTTGCATGACTAAAGCGGTGCTTCTGCTGCTTGTATTAATAAATCGGGACAATGTTTGCAGAATTAATGAAATTGACAAAAGTGTCTGTTACAATTAGCCGTTGTTGCAAAATCTAGTTAACCTTGAACTGAACACGGGGATGCTATTTTACATA
>JAHZNE010001708.1:0-24590 GCA_027744055.1 Callyntrura sp. NNG-2020
TTCATCGGCTATACGTCATCGGCCCATCTGTTCGTTAGAATGGCCGCTCGTTTCTACTGTCGCTACCTTAGTATTCTATAAGCCTTGCCTAGAGGCAGTAGAGCTACTATGTAGCATGCATTCCTTTTTCAAGCATATTGTAGTACGTATAATATGAGGCTATCTTCAAAAATAATGGATGGCCATGACAAGTAAAAAGGCTGCATAAAAAATTGGCAGTGGCAGAGGTTATACAAATTGTTAACCAGCTTATAAAAACAAGCAGATAACGGGCGTAAGCTACTGCTTGTGCACTTCCAAATCTACGTAAACGTATCTCACAAACATCTATAGGGATAATGTTCGTTATTTTAATGTAAAAGGTTGAAATTATAATAAGCACTGAATTAGTTTTTCTACGCTGATGATATTTATTGATTTGCTGGAATCATTTCTCTACCTTTCCTTGTTAAGATACACTGTAGTGTATCTTATTGGAATCGTTGTGAGTGTCTGTTAACCCCGTCCGTCCGTCTGCCCGATAAGTCGTAAACATCAAGGAATTTCAAAAAACTGTTTTTATCAATCGACAGTAATGATCAATACCTCGGACGAGTTCGAAGATAGGCACTTTTGGTCAACCCCCGGGGGGAAATCCAGGGGTAAAAGTATAAAACGTTCAAATGAGCTGAAATTTGGTATACAGGTACTGTATATACCACAATTGCGTTTTATGAAGTTTGACAGTGATTGAATGACCTGGGTGACCTCCAGAGATCAAATAAAGGTCAAATACACTGTTTTGATTGCCACCTCTATACGTTAAGTCAGTCATAAGTGCGATTGAAACGGGGTAACCTTTAAATGATAATACAGTTGAAGAACTTTGAGGAGGGTGAAAATTGACAATTGTGGTCAACCCCCCGGGGGGTAACGCGAGGGGTAAAAGTGTAAAACACGTCCAACTGAGCTGAAATTTGGTATACAGGTACTGTATATGTATACCGCAGTGGCGTTTTATGAAGTTTGACAGTGATTGGTTGACCAGGGTGACCTCCAGGGGTCAGAAGTTGTAATAAACTACAGGTCCTTCCACTCGTATGTGTCGTCTTGTATGTAATGGTGCAACGAAAGATTCACATGTCGACGGCATCAATAATTTCATCAATTCCGTGGATACCTGCACGTACCGGACACTGGAAAAGTTTGTTGATTTCTATTAGGGGGTCATGAACAAAACGCAGAAACGAAATAATTTGCGGATTGTTTTGTTTTAACTATATTAAAATGAGCTTGATATAAAAGAGAGAGGAGACTCTCATGCATAGTATATAGGAGGATATGAAACCCATGTTATAGATTAGCGGGTTACCTTGTTTCAATAGATACGGTGTCATTCATTGTAAAACTGCAAAATAGCTTGAATATTTTTCAAGTGTTTTTTCTCAAATTCAACAAATCTTAGAGGACTACAAGCAATCAATTACTGCTTTTTAATGTTTTTATGAGTCAAGGAGATACGGTAACCGCATAACAAATAAATCTGGAAACAGAAATATTTCGAGGATTCCTATCTCTTTTATAATAAGATCATTTCTATATTATGAATATGAAAATATTATTGATGCCGTCGACATGTGAACGCTTGGCATCTTTCGTTGCACCATTACATACAGACGACTCACGTGAATGGAAGGACCTGTACATTATATCTTGTCTACGGCGTTTACAACGGTTTATTTCATCTGTTAGTATTGAGAGATACTCCATCTCCTCTGCCTCCTTGAGTATTGAATTCAGTGCCGTACCCGTTCTCCCCTCTAGTTGACACTTCGCAACACATTTTTTTACGCCGTCAATTTGCCCGTATCATATCGCCATCTTTAGTTTGTAGTTCCTCCTGAAATCGAAATGTCGAAAATTGAACATAAAATTGAAAATAATATTGAGCTATAGCAATGGTGAGGTGAGTATGAAGCTCAGCTTACGATTAAGTGTAATATAGGAGGCAGAATGAAGCCAGATTGATATAATATGAAGGTGCAAACTCAAACTAATATTTTAAAACAAATTTAATATACGCAATATTTCGAAATATTTTTTAACTTTTTAACTCTCTGCCCCATTTAGTATGAATCTGACATGAAACAGAACATGTCATGTAAACAAATAAATAAAAATATAATTTACTATATTGGTTTTTCTTTTGAAGGTATTTCCTGACGCCAAAAATGTTTGAAGTACCTGTAAGTGATACCCATCTTACGGGATTGGGAACACTCTGTCCAAATATTTGTTACACGAATTCAAATGCCAATGGTGTCAGTCAGCACCCAGACAAAGAAGTCAATTCTATTTAAGAATTTAAAAAGCAAAGAAACCATTTTGCAGAGAAAGCAAATGTTTAAAAAAAATTATTATCCGGGTAAAATAAATGTTGATTGTTCAAAATGCATGATTTTTACGGGTGGAGCTATAGTAGAACCTGCTGAAACGAGTCAAAATCAACGTGGGCGTCAACTTGAAATTGGAAGATGGGTGAAGAAACCCAATTTCCCTATAACTGTAAAAGCTGCATGTTATATCACCACTCAGCAGAGGTGATTTTAGTGTAGTTTTATGAAATTATAAATCACGACTATAGTTACATTTAGCTGGGAAGAGATTAAGCAAAACTTTCTTTGTATTAACACTCATAATTTAATTAATATCAATGTCAATCATTAAATCCTTTGTTGTCCATATGACGTCTCGTCACATCCGCAAATGTAGATCACTCACTGTGTCCGCGTTTCCTGCTGTTGCGAGTTGAAAAATAGACAACAGTGACTGAACAAAAAATGATGCTTAAGCTGGCAAAAATAGGATAAGTAAAGACAAGCGCATTTTCCTCAACAGAGCTGCCCACAATAAGGGGGTACATAGAGCCCACGAAGGAGCCCGTTACAAGCATAATTGCCCCTATGGTGTTAGTAAATTCCATGTATCGCTCCATGTACACGCAGAAACTAGGCAAAAGGGAAGAAAATCCCAAACCGTACAAAATTCCAGCGGCCCAGATAAAATCTTTGGAAGAGTTTCCCCAAAGCACAAGAAGCACATTGCCAGCCAAAATAATCACCGCGTCTACAGCAACCAAGATCAAGGGCGAGATTTTAAAGATAAGTACAATGGATATTCCACGTCCCACCATGTATGCCACAGTAAGACCGGTAAGTGTGTCAGCCGCACCAGATTCAGACAAGTGGACGTCACTGTTTTGTCCAAAAGTTGGGAATAACTGCAGAGTGCACATTTCCATTCCAACGTACGTTCCCAAGGTGAGGGCGGATAAAATAATGAGGCGAGCTACAGACCATCCAGGCCACTGCTGTTTTATGCAACTGACAATACTAAGATTCTGCTCGCTGGTTTCCTCGGCACTAGCCATACTGACCTTACGTATTTTTGGGGGTTGGTATCTAAGGAAAATAAATAGGAGTATCTGGATGACAGCCGAGATGGCGCATAAAATTCCCAGGATGGTGAATGGAACAAGGATATCGGATTCATCCGAGGATATATCCTTTGTTATTATGATTCCTGTAGTATCATTAACAATGTTCTTCGTATCATCAACTCCATCATCATTTGACAAAAAGGGGGACATTAGCAAGGGGTTCAGAACAGTGCCAACTGCAAAGCAAAAATGCTGGGCTTGAACATGTGGACCAGAGTCTTGCTGCCACATTTCCATTATCCATACAAACTGCGCAGCGTCATAACATCCCGAACAGAACCCAAGAACGGCACCAACAGTATAAAAAGTTCCGAGGTTTGGTATATGGGGTGCGACAACCATACACATGGTCATTCCCAGAAACAGCAAAATCACAGCCAACTGTCGATTTATGATGTTGTAAATTACGGTGCCTGGAACAAAAGATCAATTCTTATCAGCTTTCTTCAGTTATCAACGGAAATAAAAATGGAATGTGAAGGCGACAACCTTACATAATAGAGCACCCACCATGTATGATCCCACAATGATCACAAACACAACAGAGATTGTTGATGTGTCCGTTTCAAACTTGGTTTTGAAGTCGGTAAGTGCCGGAGAAAATGCATTTGTCGCACAGCCCTGAAAATATGTTTTAAAAAATATAAATTAAAAATGATTCAATGGATCCGAAAGAAGTATTTTTTCGCGTAGCGCAACTACATAATTTTACTCACAATATACTCACGTATGCAATATTTCCGTAAAATATGGCGATCGTAGTAATGATTCTCATTCGTCTAGAAATTGGAGCCAGGAGTTCCTGATCACTTTCTGCTGATTTGGTACTTTCAGTTTCTGTTTCACCTTCCATTTTCATAATTATAGCACCGGCAAAACGTGTATCAACGCGGCAATTAATTAGTAACTTTATTGTTTTGTAATTTAAAATACGGGAATTACATCCAGTAATTGCAGGTGATGTGAACGTAGCACACAGCAAAAGCAAATGATTATGATTACACTTCGGAGAGGGATCGGGATGGAATGTTTATTCTCCATTGCCCCATAACATTTGTATATTCTGTGGAAAACAAACCGACACTTGTGACATTTGTGCATGATATAAATATTAGTAATGAATGAGTATTCTACAAGTTAATATTATATTGACCAGTTTGGAAACGTTGTAATATAATATTATGTAACGTGTATTTGTTTATCACTATCTTCAGCTTCAGCTGCTCATTGTGTTATTTGATCCCTGTACCCGAGGCCATGATGCAATATTGTGAGTGATATGACCTTGAACAAACTTGCGAAAACACAGCTTTATGAGTATAGCTAGGTATATACACTTTTACAATACAACTTGTACTATACAGGTTTCAGTTGAGTGACCCAATACTTTTGCACAATGTCAAATAGATTGAAATTGAACACTGTACAGAATTTGAACAAACATTGAAATAAAAAAAATTATATTTAGTCCTAAGTTTTGAAGCGATTTAAATAAAATGCAAATTAATGAATTGAAGGAAGCGAATTATTGTAAATTTTATTAATTTTCATTGTAAAAATCACGTTTAACGCTTACTTCATGCTTTGAAAGTAGGAATTTTTGTTATTCTCATCCTACATAATTCCCATGCAAACAGTCCTTATGTGAATCCATCTAGGTTTAAATATCCATGCATATGCTATTTTCTCGGTCACATTATTTGTTGTTTATAACGTGAATATGTGTCTCCTTGTAATCAACGTAAAAGTTATCTGGCAAAATGACATTTTGAAGAACAATATTAACGAATGATTGAGTTAAATCACAGTTGTCATAGTCCGTCAGTCAAACGTGAATATTAATGATATGCATCCTATAAATTGGTAACCATAATGATTCTCATCCGGTCTACAGAAATCTGTGATGACGATGAACCTCAGACACACGGACCGGTGTTTAAACTTAAAAAAATAAATATCATTCAAGCATGCACACAGTACGACAAAAACAAGAACCATAGTTAACAGCGCAGTGTTTTCGTGAGCAAAAGCCACTTTGACTGTCCACGACTGTAAAACTGAAGATTTTGACATGCCTAATTGTTTTTTTTTGTATATTCATTTGCCAATTGACCAACTCTGATAGTCTTCTGCTGTGAGAATACCGTGTGTGAGTGACTACTCTTTTGGCCAGCCTCACCGCACTACTGAGCGAGCACCACACACGTAGTCACTGTTTCTCTTTAGATTTTAATCGAAAAGGGAAATGACTCTCTGCACGACGATTTCGCTACTAATGTGTTCCCTCCGTCTACTTTGTGAAACCTACAAAAAGGCATCTCCTCAAAAAACAAAACTAAGAAGTACGTATTTAACCCCTTGCTGTTTTTTCACACAATTCTTTAAAAACAACGCTTCGTCTCCATTGTTTAAAATACTTAACTTCAAACTTGTTGTGTCTTTGTGTTGCACGTATGCCATGAGCACATAACATGGATATACGAATACCACATACAACTTATGTCATCTTATTACCTTCTTCATATTTCTTGGTTCCCGGTTCGCCTCTCCCAAAACTTCATCCAACAAAATTTAACCGCTATACATTCTCCCTTATCAAACCTTAGCAAAACAATGGCTCTATCCCGTGTATCGTATCTAATTTGATAATAGCCCTGCTAAATACTTCCTCTTCAAAACGGCAAATAGAGAAAATGCCCCTTTCATTTACTTTATGGTAGTTATCAAACGGGAACATGAACGATAATTTGCAATTTGCTAAATCCACACAACTCTGTGGTAGCCCTACAGCATTATCTCTTCCCAAAAAAACAAACTGTCTTCTATCTCTCAAGCGATCATTAACGGATATCCCAATGAAGAGGATCGTAAAAACTGCAACCCGTATCATATATCGTCAAACCGTGACATTGAATTGCTTGATGTGCCGTTTTTCTCTTTTCTCTTTGTTCCGTTCTATTTTTCTTGCAATTCATCCCAGACCACAACAAGAACACCGCAGCGGTGCGCTGCAGCTACAACAAGACAGAAAGACTATATATGCCTTTTTATGTAAACGCACCACCACCGCATTGTCGAATTTTCGCGAAAGAGGTCCTTAACCTTTAAATGTAATCGTCTTACGGAACGCTATTGTTACGTCTTCTAGTGTAAAAGCAAGTGTGCATTGCTGTATAAAGAGAAACATCCTCGCCGCAACAATAGCAAAAAAATTTGAAAAGGGAGGATGTGCTCATGCCTTAGTTTTCGCTTGGCTCTTCTTCGACCGCCTCCTCCTATCCGAAAAATTATACGATACGAGTTTTCGTTGATCATCTCATCACATCAAAAGTTTACTTACCATCATCACTACCACTACACGTTTTAGTTCACATAACTGGCCAACTGACTTGCTTGGTTATAATGAAACACGGGTAACAAGTGCGTCAGCAGAACAACAGCAAAATAATAACGAAATGCATATTCAATAATAGTACGAATTGTTATTGTAGCGTGTAGAACGGGTACGGTACACGGTTAAATAGTAGCAATTTTCTCAAAAAGAAAAGAAAATACTTAAGGATGTGGCGAAAGGCACTATAAATAGTTAAGGGATCTGGTGAGTGTTTGGGCAGACTGAATCGGAATTCAAAAAGGGCGTGTGAGCGTCAGCAAGGTGGCTGTGTAAAAAGTTGGTAAAAAGACAGTGTTGCTATTGTGTGGTAGGCTGGACAACCAACATGATGGACATGAGTTTTGCAGTTCGAATTGCCATGGTTTTCATGGTTACGTCGGTGCTGGAAATCACCAGAGTCTTTGGACATCCCGCAGATCATCGGGAGGATACTGTTCTACCGTTTAGTCTAAGTCCGGGGAATGTTAATTTGGAAACGTACTATTTGAACAAGTACCCTCAACCGGGAGTGCCGGGGGGACCTTTAGGGAAAAATAAACCGACTACGCAAATGGTTCCATCACCACTTGATCCAGTACATGTGCCAGAAGCAGGAGGAAATATGTTTTTGGTTCCAAAGATTTACGGTTTGTAAAAACTATTTATAAATATCTTGTTCAATTTTTTTTAGGTCGTTTGTTGGCAATTTTTAATTCGCCGTTTTGAATATTAACGATTTATCGAAAACGCTTATTTATTTTTCTTAAACACAGACCCTCATGCCGTGTTCCGCAGTCGTCGTGCCGCTGGTCCAGAGCCTCATCATTTCGTTTCTGGTGGAAACCACCACTACCCTTACGGCGGTCATAACCATGGACACCTCGGCTTAGCTCTGTATAACGAAGATAGCTTACATCTCCATCATCATCCCAGATATGAAGGGGGTGGGTCACGTGGAAGCTACCATAATCATAATCATAATCATATGAATCATAACCATTACACCAGTCATCATCCTAATCAGTACCAGTACAATAGTCAGCATCCTCAATCTCAACATTTTCATAGTTTCCCCCACAACTGAGCAGAAATAAATTCAAAATCAGTATCAAGCTGAGGAACATACATCTCGTTTTTAAACTACCATGTTGCATGTGTTGTGCATGTTGTGCCTTATGGTATGGTATAACAAGCTTTACTAACAATGTTCATTTTTTAACTTATTTTTTTTTGTAATTTACAATACATTAAACGAAATCAATAAATCTTTTAAATTTGCAAAAGTGCGGTATTCTGAATTAACCTTTGACCTCTTCTATTCTTGAGGACCGGCTTGCGCTTCAAACGTTGCTGGAACCTAGATAGTTGAAAGATTTGTGTTAAACTAAACAAGTAAGCTTGGTCAAAGTTTACACATGCATGTACTAAGAATGTGTCTACCAAATTAATTCCTGATTTCCGCACACGTACGTAGTGTTACAACCTTACACAGAACAGAAGATTCATCAATGGTAGCATCAAATGTTCACGTTGGTGGCTTGACATAAGTTATATGCTAATCCATGTTATAAGAAGAAATTTATTTCAATAAAAACGGACATGCATATTTTCTTTAATAGCTGGTTTGAGTTTTTGACTCGTAATTGACATGCAACCTTCGAATCGAATGTGGAAAATTTATATCGAACATTTGATCTAAGAAATATTATAATTGATGAATTATTTTTGACAAGAAATGACGTTACGCTAAACGCATCGCTGGGAAGATTGTATATTGTAATTTATAATAAATTGTACAAATACAAGCATCAAACGTTCTATTGCGTCCATCTCGTTGTTCTCTCATTACGTAGTCAGGGACATTTTCCACATTTGTATATATACGCAACTTCATATTATGCATATCATCGGTTGATANTCAAACGTTCTATTACGTCCATCTCGTTGTTCTCTCATTACGTAGTCAGGGACATTTTCCACATTTGTATATATACGCAACTTCATATTATGCATATCATCGGTTGATACAGGAAAATTCCTAGTTCAAACAGTCCCAGACAGACTGCAAAATCCCGAGTTTTGTTTTGTAAAACTGGAAAAAACTTTAATTCATTTCATATTGTTAAAGTAAAGCATGAAATTCACTATTGAAAGTATCAAACATTATATATGTTTGTGTTTGATGTTGAATTCTTTCCATTCTTTGAGAGGTGCATTTCTTCAGAGTATCGAGTATCATGAATTGATGACGATGAATTTTCCATTTAACCTGCATGTAATCTTGCAAACCTCACATCTCTAGAGTTCATGATTGATGATGGATCCATCTTCGAACTCGTAACTTATCTTAAATATTATATGTACCAAATTTCGTAGTCATCGATCCCAGTTTAGAAGTTTTTGAGTATTCGTGTCCAAAGAAAAGACAAACAGACAACAGAGTAAAAGCATTACCTACCACTTAAGCATTTAACGCTCTCGGTAGTTAATTGATATATTATTTCCCTACAAAATGTTGATCTACATGGTTACACAATAGTATTTCGACTTTTGACTATACAAAATTAAAATAAGTTAAACCTAAACGTCAATTTGATAAATTTTTCCATACATTTCCCATACATTTAAATGGACGAATTTTTTACAAGTTCGTCAACTTGTCGAACTTGTGAGTTGGGTGTGATTTTATGAAATCCAGTCCAGAACGTGCGAAAGTGGAGCACCGACAGCACCGTGAATGAATATGAATCCTGTCATTGCCCTACACTACATAGTTTAACGCCGCTAGACGGCATGCCATTTTGATTTTTGTAGAATTTTGTTTCACTTGTTGATTATGATGACTTATCACTTCTACCTCCCTCGAATGACGATGACGACATATTATACCCAACATATACCTAATGTGCATGCATGAAGTACTAGTGGAGTTGTGGAGTACTGGTACAAGTGGAGTGGAAATGAGTGATTTCATTTTGATTTTGTAGTCAGAAAGTAGTCAGACATAGTTTGCAGTCTCTGGTTAGTACTTATACTTACAGATATTGCTATTGTTTGTGTTGACGACTATTGACTGTGTCGGTAAGTGAAATAAACTATAGTCAAATTATTATTAATAACTCTAAAGGGGCATTCTCTTGGGAATTCTACAATTATGTGTTTTAAATTTAATTTTGGTTGGCAGCTAGTTGTATGCAGTTGTACTATATTATCTGGAAATTGATGATGATAAATATGGAGACGGATATTTTAATCATTAATAGTGAATATGACCCTCATATTGATCCCTGATTTGTCGTTTTATTAAGCTAATATAATTGATTATGTAAACTTAGCCTTTGGATCATTGATTGATGTTTCCGCGTACAGTCATATGATTCATCGTTCTAGGCCACAACAGTTTGCAGTTCTAGGCTGTAGGGTTTATATTGTATATAGGTGATAGGTGACAGGTTAGGTTGTAATAACAGTCAGTAAAATATTGTGTGAAGATAAGTCAAGCGTTTAATTGCTAAGAACTTAATTTGTAATTGCTTGCTTGACATTTTTTATTAGGTCATTTTATTGTTGGTGGTCAGGTGGTGACTGACTGGTGACCGAAAAAAATGCCGCGAGGGCACCCGAAAAACGTAAAATTTGGTACAGCTGCCGTACCAACGCGTACCTCACAAAGGTATGTGTGCTTTTGCGTTTTTAGTTGGTCTGTTTTCTTATTGTGGCAATCTTACGATTTTTTTAACGATAACTGTTAAAGGCTGGCAGAAAAAACGGCGATAAAAAATTCCATGCCAACGAAGAACATCATACCTGCAGCTGCTAAAAGGAAGGCAATACCATCCGCACCACAATCAAGTAACAGTCGCCGTACTGAAGTAGATGCATCTTCGTCTTACATAACCAAAATGCGCCGTGTCGTAAATCCACCTTTGGCCTCCCATACAGACAGTGGTCCTGTAATTTCACGAAGTCATGAAATTGAAATCGAAGAAAATCCTACCATGAGTGTGCTAGAAGAAGGATCCAAGAGTGGAAATAATGTTGAACCGTGTTCTTCCTCATCTCGCTCTACATTAGCCGATTCAGCACCGGTAGCAATATCTACATTACCAAAAATTACTCGTCCCTTTTTTCACGAGAATGTAGCCGGTTGGAAATACCGTGGAAATCCGTACTTAGACAGTTTTGCCGTCGGCAAAGTTCAAAGCAAGCTTAGGAGCCTGATGTGGCATGAGATCAAGCAGTTGACTGGAAAGGACATTATGGATGTAAAGGTGGATTTATTACCAAAAGACAATCCAGCCGTCTTGGAAAACGTTTTAAAATTTACGGTTTCCAAGCTTTCTGTCAAGTATGATGTCACCAATATTACAAATCACATTCTTAAGAAATTTCATGTTATTTTGTATATAAATTGAAATACTTTTGCATCCACCATTTCAGTCGTGGCCGGGTGATTCCATTACCGTATGCCTCTATTGAGGTTTCTGCTGTACCAGGAAAGAAAGTTAACACGTATTTTACGTTCGACATTAGTAATGAGGAAGTCGCAAATGAGTACGAGGTTACTGTTCGAATATTGAGGCAAGCCTGCGAGCGTGTTTTTGACACAATTGTACTCCGCTGTGAGAGAAAAAATGGAGGGCCATTAGGATGTACAAGCAGTGACGATGATGACGATCATTCAGGAAGCAGTGACATGGATGATGCACCTCAGAAAAATAATGTCGTCGTACCTGTTAACAATAATGAAAATTTGTCGGATTGAGTATTTCCAAATTAGTTGCTTATCGTGGACATCGAAGATATTCACGAGGAATTCGATGTTTGTTTGTAGCCATAAATGTTCACTACACTTTTCTTATTCTTATCTGTATTATCCCTACTGTTATGATCCGCTTTTCATTTTTGAAGGAATAACGAAACGGAGGGAGGTTTTTTCCTCAGTAACGGCCATCGTTAAAGCTCGTTACCGAGGAAAAAACCTCCCTCCGTTTCGTTATTCCTTCAAAAAAATGAAAAGCGGATCATAACGGTGACTACAATAACTTTCATTATAAGTGGCTTCTACCTTAAATACATGTTTTTAATAATTAATGATTTTAGTATTTATTTGAATATGCTGAGTATGCATCTTTGTTTGTAAAAATAGATGAGAAAGCATCTAAACATACTAATCAAACATGACCTGTTAAGTTTTGTGCGCTTTCTGTAATAATAATGTAGAATTTCTTAGGTATATAATTTTAATAACATGACGATCATCCATCGTCCGTTCGTAGAAATTCTTTAAAAAATTTGTTCTTGTACAAAATAGCGTGATTAATTGCCAAGCCAACCATCATTAATGTTTTGGTTGATTCCACTTGTTCTTAAAACTAGTTGTATTGTACTGATCGACTACAAACCGACTAAACTTTTAGAGTTTGTACGTTAGCAATGTTTCAGTATATCGCTGTGTTGGAAGTATACCATTAAAAGCTACGAATGCAAGGGTTGATATAATTAATTATTGTTATATGCAAACCATGTACTTCATGTGTCATTTTGTCTACCAACACTGTGAATAAAATTGCACCATATAATGGGCATTCGATTCTAAGAAAGTAGTATTACTTCGCTGTTACTGGCACGATATCTGCAATTTTAAGGAGATTTTCACTTTCAAGTCACATCCATCATGAATTCACTTTCTCAGAAAGGGTTGAGCTGTTGTCCAAAATGGAACGTCGGTGCCGTGATAAAAAAAGCAAATAGTTTTAAACTTCAAACAGGATGCTAACCATTTCATCCTAACAATCATTCGTTCCTAAGTAAAGGTTCCCACATAGGTCACTGCGCAATTTAACCAGAAGGTGGTATGCGCATTCTTGGTATATAATTTCCTCTTGTATATTATTTGTTGTGCCTCCCTTTCCCATGTTCAACTAAGAAGTGCGTGGTTGGCGAAAATCCGGCTGAGAGTCGAAAACCAAAAGGTGGAAAGACAAGATAAGATAACCATCATTAAACCGGAAAAGCTCCATAAGACGTGTACTCAAATACGTTTGGTACAGCGAATTGACAGGTACACTTTTGTTAGAAATGCTGAATACGCTGAGGTCATCTTTTCAAATTCGCTGTTCACACTTGAGATACGAGATAAATTGCTACGGAGCAACTTTTGTTGCATTTTAAGCTCTCCCCTAATCAATATTGTAATCAATATTCTTGTAGAGGGATGTTATGAAGCCGGACCTTCCGTAACAAATGCTGAAAGGTTGTTTACCAGTTTACCAGCTACGACGAAGAAGGAGCTTTAAGATATGACCTATGCATTATGTACCCCCGCAACCTACATACCGTATTCTCGAAAATTATAGTCCGAGCTAAACAGCAAAATATGAATTTTGAAAAAAGGTTATTTATGGAGAAGGGTTATGGGTAACAATTTTTATAGTAATAAAATGTTTTCGAAGTTCCTGTACAAAAATGAGCGAATACAGATACCAAGGTTAATCTTTTATACGTTTTTCTACCTTCTAATAATTATAACTCATAATTTCGCTTGCTACTTCTCTCACCCTCGGAGAGCTATAATTTAAGGGATGCTATAACTAGCGACAATACAGTAGCAAAGTGCAACAAATCTCTGACTTTCAACGTAGGTGGCTCGTCTACCTATATTACATTACCTTGTCTACTATGAAAACATGAGTAGGAGTCCACCCGCGCACCGATAAGAGTATCCGTCACCGCAGACCATGAAGTTTTTTGGACCCTACCATTTCAGCCATTTAATATAATGACTCATCCCACAACAACACACCTGCAGTCATTTATCATTCTTGGATTCCTGATTTGATCACTTTTTACCACGGCTTGTTGGTAGCCGACTACCGAACCAGAGTGCTTGCATTGTTTCCCTGCGAGAGTTATTTTTCTGTGAAAGAAAACTAATTTTTATGGCTTTGCATCTATTACAGTCCAAATTTTTACTTACATTCCAATTTTACACCTTCAAACTTTTAGTGTTTTTGCGTGCTTCTCCACATTTTTCTGCCAAAATGTATTAAAGTACAAAGAACCAGGCTTCTTTTCACAGAAATCAAGTTTTCCTAAGAAATATATATAATTTCCAACGTAGCGTGTTTCAAACAAGTAGTACGAACTACAATGTTCGCCTGCGTAGTTTTTCTCTACCGCTAATGATATGTTATCGTGGTCAGTGAGGTACCTATATACATACCTGTATGTAGATACCTATTTATAGGCAATGCATCAAAATATCATTATCATAGAATCATAACCTAATCATAGTGTGTATAAAAAACTTATAAAGGTAAAAAAAATGATGACGACTTTGGTTATACGTCCGTAAAGGCTATATGCACAGCTATTTAGATTTTTTTCATAATTCAAATCAAATGAATCTTTTTATCGTTGTAAAGATTCTTATACTCACCTAGAATTCAAATTCAAGTCGGAAAGCTATCGGTGATTAAAAACTTTGTGCTCTTCACCGGTCTACTGCAAATTAAATTTTATAACTATTTTATGACGTCAGTTAAGTTGAAGGTAGTAGTAGAAAGCACATTTTTCAACTCGACCAGCGCAATAATAACTGTAGTAAGCAGAATATACACGCAGATACACAGAATTTTGCTTTCGTCATGATTCAAGATAAGTGGTTCAGAGAAGCCGGATTATGAATCTTCACCACCGGACTTTTACAATGATTACGAAAGCAACACGCTTTTTGCACCATTTCCGTTGACCATGCATGAACTTGCCCTCTGGGAGAATAAAAATAGAAATAATTGGTAGCGAAATGTGGTATTGTGTGGTCGTAGTATTTGAATCGAAAGAAAAGGATTGATATATAAAGCAGGAAAATGATGAATCAAAAGTCATAGTCAATTCGAGAGTCCACCGAGACACAACAATTCAGAGAAAACGGTCTACACCAAAGTAAACACACCAGATATAACACAATTATCACGTGGAAGACGTTAATTTTGGAAAAATTTCATAGCACGAGGTCGCAAAGAAATTTTGTACTTTTTTGTTTTAATCTGAGTGAATAAAAATATGGCAGCCAAATACTTAGTGACTTTAAGTCTGTTGGGAGTTGTGGCAATGGCCATGGCAATTCCAGTAGCAGATCCGAGTCATCATGAAGAGTACGAAGCGGAAGCCAACTTTGAGGATAGTCCTTCCGGTAATAATTTGAAAATTGAGTTAATAAGAAATAACGTTTGTAGTTGTGTCCGCAATTGGAGTAATTATTCCAATGATATTTTTTTGCAGATGTAGAACCCTCTCCGGATGTACCCCGCGACAAGCGTCACCTTTTGGAAAAAATTAAGAAGCATCATGAAGCTGTATTCTTCAACCGTGGGTATGAAAGCGCACGTGTTGATTACCGACCAAATCGGGAAGTGCATCATCATCACTACACCTATCCCGCTCCACCCCCTTATCAACCCGTTCACGATCACCATCATTACCATAGTGGTATCTCTTCTGATTATCAACAAGGTTATGCTAATCAGGGATCTTCTTACTACTCTGGAGGTTTCTCTGCCGGATCCAGCAACTACTATCCTCCTCAATCTCACTATGGAGATGGAGGCTATGGCCATGTTCATCCTCCACAATCCCGCCCAATTTCCTCCAATCCTATGGCTACAGGACACAACAATGTTGACAGAGGACAAGGCGCTGCGGCAGTAAACAATATTGCCATTATTCACGCTAGATCTGGAGCTTCTACCAATGCATTGACCGACGCAGAATCATCCTCCCTCCCACACTCTCTGCCGGTGAACGTCAATGACGCCTTGGGTATGATGTCAGAATAAATGTTTAATGTTGCACCTGTCAACAGTATTTGGTTACCTGCTTGTCAACTAAAGTATTATCGCCACGCTATTAATGCATACTGTTTTACTTCCACTACCGGTTGGAGGCTAAGAATCTTTTTAATATAAGTGTAAAACGTCGCTTTTTAAATTTAAAGGTAAATGATATATTGAGTCAAATTAAACTTGTATATCGTTATCGTTACATACTTGATACTGTTATTATTTCAGATAATAACCTTCAAATTAAAAAATGTAATGCAATATTTTCCCAAGGATGAGTATTTCTCTTATCCTTGCTTGCACTAACAGTAGATCGATTTATTGATCAGTTTGTTCGTTTTGTATTGTAATTAATTATTATTTACACTAAGCAATGCTTAAATACTAAATTTACACTAAGCAATAAATATTCTTTGTATAACACAGAGGAAAATAACACATTCCTACAATGCCCCATTTATTTTATGAAACAGCATTCCGGCAGGAGCATTCTTATTTTATTCGTCACATTTAGGTACCTTCGCATGTACCTAGAAGACTGGATCTGCAGCTACTTCTGCATCTTTTCTGGTGGCAATAATTGTAATGGGAGTTTTGGAATTCATCTTTCTTTAAATGGACCATTAATTAAACACTATCTGAAAATGTAATCGCTTGTAAATTATAATTTAGTTACAAGCTGCATCAAATCCGCGCAGTTTGCCATTTTATCCCGCCTTTTTATTATCAATTATGATGTGATATCCCCGTCACTTACGCTTACATGTTTAATGATAAATATGACTAACGAGTCATTAGAAAATGTATTGCTGGATGTTACACACCACCTTCCATTGCCCATCCTAGCGTAATTAATTACCTTTACCAAGTAGTAGTTGGGATGGAACAAGTTTGAAAGGTAATCGAGGATTGAGCAAAGAATGTACGTAACCTGGAGAGATGTAGTTACCTCGTTAAGAACTTGTTACACATTTCAGCGTTGGCAATTTTTTTTGTCATGCATCGGTTCTTTTAATTCCACTTGGGTGAATGGAAGAGAATGGTTATGGTTAGATAAGCTACAGAGCTAGAGCATGATAAACTCAAGCTCAATACGCAGCGGTTTCAAGAGGGATATTATTTTCAGACTCATCATGATGGCTACTGCTATTTTGATTTTAATGACGAAATGGCACTTAATGGACTAATTTGTTTCACGGTTTAAATAAAATAATTCAACATACCGGTTAAGCATGTAATAAATATGAAGTTGACTTATAAAAATGATGTTATAGAAGAGATAGCAAAGAACAATCCAGACGTGACGTGAGCGTTGGCGCAGATTTTTCATGCATGAGTTAATATAAATTGTCGTCAAGAGAACAAGCAATTAAATAAAGTTGCCGAATGCCTAATATACAGTTAGCAGTAACTATATACAATTTTCATTGTATATGTAGAATTTCAAATGTAGAAATGCAAGTTAGACTGCCAATAAACTGCTTCAATAGTGGGTTTTCCGAATTCTACGCGTTCATCCATTCTAACCATTAATTTTCGTCCCAGAAACAAGTTTCGTTTGGGTTTGTCCAGCTGCATACATACCTTATTCCATGTATAAATTTACATATACTCAAAACTGCACTACACACGGCGTAGTTTTTAATGGTTTAAATTTTCGAATATTTTTCGAAGGATTTTTTATACGCTACAACAAATCTTCATTTGTTGACAGGTTGGCATTCTGACAAAAGTAAAAAGTACCTTTCTCTGTCTGTACTGATACTTTACATAACAAGTTGCCTTTCCTCTCCCTGCCAATAATACTAGTTTTACCTAGAATTTTGCACTGGATATATTTTAATACGTATTGGCTTGGACATACCCAAAGAATCGTGCCGAGTAATGACGCGAATCACGAACTAATCGTGCCTCGAACAAAATAAGAGCGAAGTGAACCGATCAATAGTACACTTAATACTAGCTACTTGGGTGGTATCCATGCTATTACTGTTGTCCTTACCCGTACTACGTTGTCCTTATTGACACGTTACTATCAAAGTTATGTACTCACTACAAGGTAATCAGTAATCAGTGTAGAAGTAGAGCTATTAAAACTGCAAGAAAATCATTATTGCAAAAAAATTGCTAGCATCTCGCTAATCTGCTTCTGACTATGTTGATGAAAATGATGATGAGCAAGCTTGTGCGTAGAAACTGGTTACTCATCCGCAGAAATTAACGCAGTTTTAGTTCCATACAATACAAGTCTCTACTTACTTATGTCTTACGATTGTCTGCGTAAGAGAACAATGTTTGATTTTGTTTACGTCGTTGTTACACTAACTACCTCCGGCTCGCTAAATAACAATAACCAGAAGAGAAAAAAACGCCTACCCGTCAGCCGTCAGTCTTTTAGATCTGACCCACTGATAAGCCTAGCAGAAACTGCACAGAATTTCAATAATTTCATTCTCGTAGTACGCATTCTATTTTCACATATATACGGCATAGTGTAGAGTAGGTATTTATTATGTTTCTACGTATATTTTTAACAGAAAATAGCCGCACTATTTTTTGCCTTATGACGTAAATAATGCTCTGCAATGATCTTCAAGCACTCTGTATTATTATAGTTGAACCTGTGAAACGAAATTGTTTCCTTTTTTAAATAAAAGAATAAAAATTACTTTTGCAGTTTGCAAACACGCCTTATGACGAGAAAAATGTGTTTATCATAATAAATATCGTGCTGTACGCCTAAGTACATCTGCAAAAAATATAGGCATCACTGTAAGAAGTAGCCGCATATTTTGGAATTGGAGACGGGACGGGATTACAAAAGCATTTGCTGTCATATCATATCATATGTAATGCACTTATGTGGGGTTGTAGGTTTTCGATGATATTCTAGGTACAAGTGGACTATTCAAAATAGAGGACTCGTACATGTTTAGGGATTTTACGGTTGACAGGGTAAAAGTTTAGATGCAGCCGATAGCTTGAATGACGACATTGTCAGCATCATGATTCCGTCCGAGTGAGCAACCGGGTACCTATTAGCGTGTTCTTCAGAGTAATCACGATATCCACATTATGACTTTGACCATTCCTATCGTTATCCGTACTATTCCTGTATTAAAGAATAATTTTCACCAGAATTTCCCCAGCGTACCTATAGGCTACTTTTATGAATTATGATGACTAGCAGGGCGATGGTAAACCGAGCGAGAGTAATAACAATAGAATTCTTAGTAAATACCATGTATTTACGGGATGCCGTACACTCTTGGATAATCATTTTATGGATGCTTCACACACACACAGAGTGTGTTATATCATGCAATAACACTTTGCTGTTCATGTCAGAAAAGAAAATCAAAATCCGTGACCATTTAAGACAGGGAGAACAGTAAAATTGGCAGCTCAGTCTCTCTTAGAGTGCAGCAGTCGGGTTTACAAGTTCTTTACAAATAGGTTGGATATAAAAATTACCTGATAGTGGATTCGATCTCTGGTATTGTTTTTGGGGAAAGTGAGACGTCTACTTTGGAAGAATAATTACTGTTTGTAAATACGACTGTGTTGAAATGTGGTCAATGACAGTTTGGAAAGTGGTCACTGTACTGGCATGTCTGGTTTTAATTGGAGATATCCTTCAAGTATCAGGTATGGCCTTGAAAGAAATAAATAAACAAAAAGATAAATTGTTGCAACAAAAAGAACAACCAATAAGTAATGATGTTTTTCCGTTGATTCCACATTCCACAGCCCTGACCAGACAGAGGCGATCACCATTTAAAAAACACAAAATCGTCGTAATCGATGAAGCTCAAATTGATGGCGGAGGTTGGGGTGCACCTCCGCCCCCGCCGCCACCACCCGTTCAAGAAACGGTAGTGGAGCATCATCACCACCATTGGGTAGAAAGGCCTGCTGCTCCCCCGCCGTCCCACTCGCACTCCGTCGTTATTGAGGTGAATAAAGGTGACCATGGGGGAAAATTCAAAGAAGAGGGGGAAAAGATTAAGGAGTTCAAAGCAGCCGTAGATGCGTCATTCGGGGAGATTGAAAAAGACAAAAAGGCAACGTTGGACATATTAAAGCAAGACGCTGAAGACAAATTGGACGCGTTGTCCAAAATTCCCCACTTGATTGCCAGTGATATTGATTTCCTGGGCCAGAAAATTGCGGAAGACCTGGATAGAAAGAAAGATAAAGAGGGTGGGATATCTATTCATGTTTGGAAGGGAAAAGGTGATGTTGGTGGTCATCATGGTGGACATTACCACACAGGATCTACTTACAATCCTCCACCACCGCCACCCGCCGGTGGTGAAACTGTGCATCACCATCACTACTATCACGAAAGCGTACAGCAAGCTCCACCACCGCCCCCACCACAAAAGGAATATCCTCCCCCACCACCACCTCAATATGAGGGAGGGTCTTACGGTTCTGGAGGGGGTTGGCATCAGGGTGGTGGTGGAGGAGGACTCGAAAAAGGATTTAGCATAAACCTATGGAAATCTAAGGGATTCGGGAGACGTCGTTGATTAGGAACCTGCCAATTGTGAAAGCATTTTTAAAATTCTTTAATAGTTTTAAATTGTATGTGTAGCCATCTTGTCAAAAAACCATTGGTACAATAATTACGCGAATGGTCCCATGACTTAGGATCCACGTAACTTCTAAAAATAAGTAGAAGACTGAACAAAAACGTTGTTTGTTTCCGCATAAACTTGGGTCGTCGTTGGTAATTGCAAGAAAGTGCAATTTTTAGTATTTCTATCTGAAATATGAAATAAGTATCCTCATCCTGTTTCATGCATGATAATTCTATATATCAGTAACATTGTATTGTATGTTCGTTACAAATCTGTTTAAGCGATAATAAACCGCACAAACATCATAAAGATATATAAATAAATAAATTGAAAACGCTTATTGTAAACATGTATTAACACAGCGGCAACAACCAGTAAGTATGAAAGAGCATTCTTTCCAATTCCGAACGATTAAAATCTACTGCAGAGGGTAACAGGGTTATTTTATTCATTCATTCATATAGAACATATATACAGAAAAAATTACTTGGAGATAATTAATATTGGTATGTAGCAACTTTTTTTGGTCTCATTTCTCACTCATATCCATATCCAACCCGTCCTATCAGGAAAAACGGCACAATAGACGAAAGCGTTTGATTCGGTATATTTTTACGAGGTTATATACGGAAAATTACATATTTTGTAAACTGGCTGTACAAATTATATGGTCTGTAGTGTAGTTAGGTGTTTTGTTTCTTCGGGTGAACTTTTTTTCAACAAGAGAGAAGCAAACTAGAGTGTGCTTTTTGTATAAATTGAAACGATAATATGTATTTGCAATGTAAACTTTTATTTTACTAATCACTAATCCAACGAGGATATCAATTAGCGTAGAAAAGCAGGCCCAAAATTGTATACACAAGTAGAAGGGGAACATACCTATTTTTTTTAGAGAATATCCTTAGAAGCTCTATACACATACAACTTCCTACTTCCAAATTGGAAGTTATAATCACAACCGCACAGATTTTTTTTAACAAACAAAGGAAAAATAAGTGTGTACCGACACAAGGAGTTTGTTATTAAAACGAAATGACGGATGAATGACTCACCTAGGTCGTTCAAATCATTCCTTAGAATTCACATACATATGCGTAGGAATTGCACTGCCTACAATTGATGACCAGCGTGAGAAAATTATGCTAATTTATTTCAAGCGAGTACTGTGCAGTGCTGTTAACCGTTAAGTCTATAACTGTAGGGCATGGGTGGTATACTGGCAGCTCCAAGTTGTAGTAGTTGCAATTAAACTTCGTATTTGCAACTCCTAAACAATTTTGCCGATCATTTTGCATAAAATGTGCTATGTGCTTATCAATGTAGTAAATTGATACAGAATACGACATGTTTGTTTGCATACTGCACCGTTTGTCAGTAGTAGCAGTACTGTAGCATGGCGGGGGGGGGATGCAAATTTGTTGGAGTGCTGTGTTGTAGGAATTACTTATCATTAGATGAGAAGAAAGATATAAATAAAAAGGTATATAGTTTTTATTTCTTATACATAATTTGAAAAGTAGGTGGAACCAATGATTCCGCTTTTTTCTTTATTTTACAATCACCATCCGCATTCCGCATCCTTCAACCCTCTTTGTTGGTTACGCATGCTTTTGTTTCAAGAACTACTACCACGGAGGTCAATGATGGTGCTACTACTGCTATTGTAAGAAATCGTTGGAATCCTTTCTGGAAATGATAAAAAACAAGCAGAAGTACAGCTACACGAGCAAAAAGGTTTTTGAGCTTCATTCCGGCTTGATAAGCAAATGTACATCACAAGAGAACTTCCAAGTTCGTGGGAATTTCGCACTGTTATTACTACAAACGAGTATTTAGACAAATGTTGATTGTGTTGTACTTTTTAAAGACGTTTTACAACAAGCTAAACTAAAGATCCAGCGAATTCCTTAGAAATTAATCTGATGATGGTTTTCCGTTAAAAGTAAAAAATGAAGTATAAAACGATGTTTATTTCCGTTAGCACCGACCAGTCGACCGACAGTTACCCTGCGCCTCTCCGTCCGTGAATTTGTGCGAGAAGCTAAAAGATGAGTGCAAAACTGAAAAAGTCCTACGGGGCTTTGCCAACTTTGTGGTGGTGGTGGTGTTGTGTTGCCATTGTTGTTTTCGTGGTTTCTTGTGGGATGGCTGAAGAAGATGAGGGTACGTACAATAGGACACCGGAATAGCTAGGAAACGTTGTAGTTTACGAATTTGTAAATTTTAAAATTATTTTGTCTCTATTTGTTCAGCTGTGGATACCTACATCCTCACGCGGGTACGCCGCTCTCCTCAGTGGCAGTACAGCAAATCAGCAAGCGAAACCCGAAACGTGGAGTCCAACCCACCATCTTCTTCCTCATCAGGGGGCAACGTGCGCTTCCTAAATTTGTTTAACACCGGTTCCAGCTATGAGCGACCCCATTACCACAACAATAGGCCCTACGGTGGCGGTGGGTACGGGAGTAGTGGGGGCTCCGGATCCGGAAGCAATTTTGGATTTAGCGTGCACTATGGCCAAAATAATCATCACCATCGACCCCATTATGGCGGCGGCGGAGGAGGCTACTATGATCCTCATTATGATCATCACTCTCACGGGTACCATGACCATCATCACGATCATCACCACCACCATCCTCCTTCCTCTTACCACCGACCTCAATATTATCCTCATCATCATTATCCTTCCGGAGGTTATCATGGTGGAGGCTTTCACGGTGGAAGTGGAAGTTATCCACCAGGTCCTCCAGGCTACTTTCACGGTCGTTCCGCTGGTGGTGGCGGTGCTACAAAATCTGGAGCCACTGCTGCAGACTCTGCGGCAGCCTCTGCCAAAAAATCCGCATAACTTATTTTTATTTAATAACATTTTTGGAAAAATCTCTGCCATATTAATTATTTTTATGAGCTTATGTAATAATTATTTAAAGCTTACAATAACTTATACGACATCTGCTTTTCTCTACAAAGTGGTTAAATAAAAAATGCTCCTGAAATTCTCGAACCTTTCTCGATATTTAAACAATTTATTTTAAAAATACACACACCATCTTTCTGTAATTTTAACTGCCTCTTTGTTAATTGGCAGGGACTACAACATTCCACTATCCATTTTGGCGCCGCAAACCTCTCCAGAGTTGATTTCCCCGATAACCCAAACCACCGTTACTCAACAACAGAATGAGCCCGGGGTGTTAATTTGGGTTCCCCTTTCACACCTCCAACATCACGTGCAACTCGAGCAACAAATGGATATGGAAAGGGAACAGCAGCAGCAACAACAACAATTGTTGGAACAGCAGCATCTACAACACCAAATTGAGCGGGAGCGGTTGCAGTTGGAACACTTAATTAATTTGCAGCATCACTTGGAGCTCCAGCAGCACATTGAAGAACTACACCATCAAGTGCCCTTGGAAAACCAGGACGCCATGGTGGTTCCAGGTACGGGCGTTATAACTGGGGGTGTTCTAGGAGGCACGGATGCCTTTTATTCACCACATGATGACATGCTTGGGGGAGGAATGGGAGTTGTGACTGGTCCCCCGACGACTACCACTGTACATCATCAGCAAGAAATTCTTGTTCCTGGAACAGATTCCCAACTGTCTCATCCCCAATTGACTATAACACCACACCACATACACATGCCTCAAATTCATCCTCAGCTGATATCTCCGGTGGAGATACTTCTTCGACAACACCAACTGTGGGCCACGGATTTGAATGGAGATGTTATTCTTCCACATCAGGTCAACGTGCCTCCTGAAACACTACGGCAGCCTACGTCTTACCCACAAGAGGGCATGGGTGTGGAACAAATGACTCATCAACTAGAAACTCCAATAGTATCCCCAGAACACTATTGGTTCCGTCAAGCGGAAGCACCACAAGCAGCAGAAGCTGTGGCAATGATGGGACCACCGCCTACAACTACCACCTCGACTACAACAACCACCGAGAGACCCCCCACGGTCTTAAAAGAGGTTAAAAAGAAGAGTATCACTCCACCAGCGACAATAGGTGTTCCATCCTCAACCACCAATGCACCCCTAACTACAAACGCAACTGCAGTGCCATCAACGTCATCCGCTAAGCCCACAATCTTGAAAGAGGCAACCAATGATGTGGAACAGATTGACAATGTGAAAAAGTTGTAAATGCTTGTCTGCTTCGAATTTTTCAAACAAATGCTCGAATGTAAATTTAAGTATCAGTGCATTTTTAAATATTAAGATTATATCGATATAATACTATAAATGAAAAAGTTATTTTACTAGCGTTCATGGTTCGTATATAATAAT
>JAHZNE010001709.1:0-11816 GCA_027744055.1 Callyntrura sp. NNG-2020
GATTGCGAAAAACAAAAATTTTGTTAGTTCAATCCTTTACAACTTATAACAATTAGCAGGTACTGCAGTCATCAACGAAATTTTAAATTTAATGCTTCCACACCTTATCTGTTACCAGTCAAAATAAAATTTTAACACCGGAAAATGTTTGTTGGCTTCAAAAACGTAACTACACTTTCAGCAATGAAGAACAATAATTTATATAACTTTCAGACAATAACAATTTGAAAATCACTTTCACTGATTGACTCTAGTTTGCTATAAAACTATGCACTTGCACTTTTAAGCATACGTGTGTATCTGCAAAATTCTCCTTTTGTCTTTGTTACTGCTTGCTTGTCAGAGATGAACTGTGGGGCTGTCTGAACCGAGCCTCACTTTATATACTGAAACTGCATGTAATACTTGAAGACTCTTGCAAGCACCAGAGCATAGGTGATGCTGAGCGAGCGCGCTAGACCGTTCTACGCTATGCTTGTTACATGTAGAAGCTTATGGAGCGCTGTAGAAAGTTCTCGTGGTCTCGTGCAATCCTCCAACATTTTGGATTGAAGACCTTTGCCAGAACATCTCTCTAGTCCTGTGGGGAGTGAATACGTTTTTTGCTGTGGAAGCGTTACGTTGCGTTGTACGTCATGCTATACGTGAAGGTTTTTCGTTTTCAGTAGCGATGCATTTTTTAGAATTAGCGTTAGTATGTGGAGGAAATGGAAGTAGGTGACTACTGCAAACTGCACAGTCTATGGACTATGAACTGCTTTTTCTTAAATTTTGTATGACTCATAACTAACTCGACAGCGACATGCGTGCACCTACTCACATTTGTAACGTCGTTCGTTTCAAAGATGGGCTGATGCAGTTCTGCTCTGGTTTAATTTAGGAAATGAATGAATGACAGGGTTGCAGGTTTAGTTTGCTTGCCAAAGTATCAAGTATCATTATTGTGGGGAAATGGAGATTACCGGATGATGACAGAATAGTTTATACTAAAGCTATTTTTATCAAAAGGTTTGGTGTCCTCTTAAAAATTTCCTTGATGTAGAATGGTCATAAGGTTGCTTATCAAACGACCGACAATGTAGTAGATGAGTGTTTCGAAAAGAAATACGAGAGCGGGGAGTCGGGTGGGAAATTCTATCGTGTAGTAAGGAAAAATGATACCGTGACACAAGGATTTGGAGATTTGGATGGAGGCGAATGGTGCGTGTAGAAATGAAAATTTACGAGGTTGGTTACTCCACTCCCGCGGTCGAGGATGCACAACAAGAAATATCTGTTACAGCTGGTGAGGTCACGTCTATTTCAAGAGCGTATTATATTTTAAAAATAAGGGAATCCACGTCGCAAATTAAAAGTCATTGATTCAGACAATATGTACCTATTAGAATAAACAGTCCTTGGACCTACTTTAATTGACTCTAAACAAGAAAAATCGTTTTAAGAAAATTTAGGTGGACTGTTTTCGAGAGCAGTTTGCCATTAAATCTTTCACATCTTCTCAATTCATTTCTCAAATGAAGCATTGACCTGAATTAGTTTAAGAAATGACAAGGGAGGAAGGGGGGTTGTGAACCGAACTACTTTTTAAGTAAAGGTCATTCTTTTGGCGACAGCCGTTGTGATTCTCAATGCTAACAGGGAATTGCAAGATAATAAAAATGAATTTACAGGGAAAGCTAGTTGTTCTCGGTTGACCCATTTGGTTTAAATAAACTAAATAAAAATAAACTTGTTTCCCTTTCGCCAGCGTGAAATGTGTAATCATCTTCCAAAAAATTAAAGCTGGCACTGACAGTCAAACTTACTATGAAAATGCATTCGATGCAATTAGAAGTTCACCCTGACTAGACAGCTGCATAAAATGGTTTAATTTGTACTTTGTTCTTTAATTCTGGACCAAGGTTCTCTCTAATATATTTGCCCTTAAAAGTGTGTTTTAATAACAAAACTGCTTTCTAACATCCTTATGGCGCTAGCTTAAGAGTGACAGCTAACAAGTGAAACTTAACCGAAACATGCGCAAATATTGATTTTATGAATTCCATTTTTGGCATTTAGGTACCTACGGTAGGTTAAAGCAACATGTACAATATATGATGTGGCATAAAGTATCATATTGTTTTGGAAAATGTCCATATAAGTAAGTGGATGAATAGGACATGGCAGTAATTAATTTTGACATGGTGGTAATAATTAAAAGTATCTGCAAATCGTTTGAGGAATGCTCTTGGTGTCACTGCAGACGGAAATATTGTCATGGATGGAACAACCTTTTGAAACAAATCGAATTTTTCTTTGTGAATAATTGAACATAACATTAACCAGTGAGTAACGGGTATAGGCGATGGAATGAAAAATAGTTCTTCAAAGTACCGCTGTCCCAACTTCAACAAAATATCAAAATATATGCTGCTACCTTAGTTTTATACTGGTTATCTATGTGAACTCCGTCCTGCGAAATATTAATATATTGTCGTTGTTCGTTTTATGCTACTTGTATATGCCAATAACCTAATCTAAATAAAGTTTCCGGGCTGCAATCATCGCACCTTTTGCTGTTGTAAGTATTAATTCCTACTTTAATACTCAAGGGTGTACTTTATATAATATGTGAGATAGCGCTAACATTTCTTTTTAAATTTTAATGCCTAAAGAACAATGCGATCCGCGAATGTGGCTCCTACAGACGCAAATCCAGCACAACAAAACTTCCCAACAGCTGCCAATAATAATAATGTTGGGGAACCGCAATTTAATAGAGAAAGGGAACTGTCAAAAATATCAATTCAGAGCTCTTTTCGAGACTTAGTCATCAACAATGATCAAGGGCAGCCATCTATTGATGTAAATAGGATGATATACCAACCACAAAACAAGTAAGTCAGAGTACTTAGGTTATCCAATTCATATGCTACGCGGAGTGCAGAATTTATCAACCAAAATATTGTGCTTTTATCTTTAGAAAGCATACCAAGGTGAAAGAAAAACTTTCATGGTACCTGCCGGACTACATTTTTGTTATTTTTAATTTTTTATGTTTGGTAAGCTTAACACGAAAGTAAAAAAAATTGCAATCAAATTTGCAAAAAAATTTGAAACAGTTTTGGAACGACTCGCATTTCCATTTGATGTAATTTCAGACGTATTCCATTTATTACGTGCTTAATGGGGTTACATTAATTAGTTGGCGAAACAGGTAAAATTGACCTATTAATTAACATATAAGTCTGCTGTATTCCACGTATATTAAATGGCATTTCCTCATAATTATGCAACTGTATCTCAATAAACATGATCCGGCTATGTGATTCTGTTAACCTTCAGTATGGAACCCTTCTCTGTGACAGACTGTGATGAAAATTGTGACTGCAAAGCTGAGATGAATGTCGAAATTTGTTATGCAATCAACGAAACTTATGGTGACGTTGACAGTAATGATAAAGCTCCATTTACCATCATTAGATTTGGCTTTTTCGACGACGTTGGAATCCATGGTCTGTGTCTGCTAGTGGCGGGACTTTGTAACATCGTAAATATTATTATTGGCATCTCTGCAAGTCTGGGCGGTAGTAAAAATTTGCTGGTGGGGGTAAGTCCCGGATCTCCAAATTTTCTCGCCATAAGTTGAAAGTCTTTATGTACTCATCTTTTCATCATGCGTTTTTACCATTTATAGCACGTACTGCTTGACGTCATCTTGATCATATTTGAAGTCGTACTAGTAGTGATACTCTACCTTACAGGTCGATGTGAAGACAAGGATATTCAGATAATTAAACTAGTTTTAGAAAGGCTCGTGAACAATTATGCCAAGTATCCAGCTAACATCTTGGTCAAAAAGGACACTACTGCATTAGACCTGCTACAGATTTCGGTACAAGATCTAGTAGCTACTAGAAAGTTATACATAATCGTAAATATGAACTCAATCACCTCTTTTGAATCATTTTAAAATTATTGTTAACAGCTTACTTGCTGCGGTGTTGCGAGTTGGGCAGATTTCCTACCGCGGAGTGTCTGGGAGGAGGGACGGTTAATTTCACAAGCGGTTTCATTACGTTACACCCTTGACAAGGTAGCTTTAATTATCCCGTCTAGTTGCTGCCGGCAGTGGTGGGTACGGAATATTTACTGTGCTCATGAAGCCCACAGTTGGTTGTATCCAACTGTTAGTGAATTACAAGCGCATCAATTCAGACAACGGATAAGTCAGTGGGTAAGGGTAAATTGTATGCAGCTTTTAAGAAAGGACATGTCATGCGTTTTCTGTTCTCAGAACATTCCTTTTTATGCAGGGATGTCTTCCAAAAATGGTGGGACTTTGTAGAAATATGAACGCCATGGCAGGGGTGGGGGGCGTGGTCGCCTTTATTTTTCACTTTTGTCTCTCCATTGTTAGGTTTATATGTGCCTATTGTCAGATTCAAATTATGATCATATTAGTGCGGGAAAGAAGACGGATATTCAGGAACAGAGGAGCCAGTTTTGGAGATAATGTTGCAGGTGTGGAGGACAATGACGAGGGACTTATTAGCTTGACATCAATACTGAACGCGATTTCTTCTAAGGTGTCAACAGACGTTGGCAGTCCAGAAAATGCATCACAAGGAAATGTCCAGCAAGGTGCTTATATGCCTCGAGAATCAGTTGCAGTTGCAAGTACTCAACTTATAGGATGGATGAATAATGGACAAGCCTTTGTGGAAGGTGACAACCTAAATAAAGAAAATAAATCAAGACAAACCTACATGCAGTTGGAGGCGCCTGGTGAGGAAAACAATCTAAACGATGACGAAGATGAAAAGAAGTCTTGGACAAGCGATGCAAATTGGGATAATCCCCTGGGCTGAATCCAAACAAGCTGATATGCTACTTAAATTTTGTATGATTTTATGCTCGTGTGTTCTCCATGGTCCATGTCTTATTTGACGTGCATTGTAAATGTTTTTTCTGCGCAATATAACAATAAACATTATTTTCACTTCAGTAATGAATTTCTGGCCATTCGAATAAAACAAATGGGGTCACAAATTTGTCACCGTCCCTTTAGTAAATTACGTTGAGTCACTCACATCATTTAGTGCTTGCGTATATTCATACGTTACCAAACAAATGGAGAGGAAATGGCAAGGGTGACTTTCTAAGGGAATCTACAATGCACCTATCTAAACATGCGTATCCCCCTATCAAACGTCAAAGATGATTGTACAAATAAAAAGCATGTCAGGTGAACTAGAGGGTTTTTGGTCAAAGTCAAAGCAGAAGTGTTATGCGAGGAAAACAAATAGACGGGTTTAAACAAATAAACAAATGACATGTTTACAGTTATACGTTGTTTGTGTTTGAGAAATATAAGAATTTTTTTGTTCCGATCACTTTAAAGTGCATCAGGAAATGTGCCCTTGATGAACACCACACAAGGAAAGCTAGATTTGTGGTTTATTGTCGTGTTTGTTTTCAAAAACAATTTAAAAACTTCATAATAGCAATATCGCAAATTAAACAAATTTTTTTATTAAAGTTCTGCTTTCTAACAAAAAATATATTACAATCACAGATATTGATGAAGCACGTTTTAATTCAGAATTTTATCTGTATGCGACCATAATGGATGTCGTTTCTCCTTAAAGCTTTGCAGTCCTTCTTGGCAATCCTGGAGTTGTAAGTTTCTTACCATTGTATTTTCGCCTTCCCTGTAATTTAAAGTTCGTACATAAAATACAAGTACCCGAAACAAAAGGTATAAAATCTCGATATCATACACACAAATAAGTTTTACCTCAATGCTTTCTCATACGGCATTTCGAGCTGTTGATAGAAAAATTTCTTACCAAGATGTATAACAGATCTGCTTTTTGATTGTATGCTGGAATATATTTGGCTAACGCAAGAATCTGGAATTTAAAAAATTAAGTGATTTTAGCTATAAATTATAAGATATATTATAATTATAATTTAGATTTTTTTTACAAAAATACCTAGATTTTCTTCAGGTACAACTTTAGTAACCAAACCGGCATTTAAAGCCTCCGCAGCTGTAAGTGCCTGACCGGTCAACACCATATAAGCCGCTGTGCTTCTGTTGGCAGCTCGAGATACAGCAACACCCGGGGTTGAGCAAAAAAGTCCGAAACTGGCACTGCACAGAATTATGTATTCGGTTTATGGAACTCGGGAAGTGAATTAAAGTTGTACTTTCGCATTTGATCGTCTTACCCGGGAGTGGAAAAACTAGCCTTGTCCGTAACAACTGAAAAATCACAAGCTGCAACAAGTTGACATCCTGCCGCTGCTGCAAGTCCTCGCACCACAGCAATAATAGGAACTTCCGCTTCCTATATTCAAAATATTAATTTGATAACCTCTATAAAAATGAAACAAAAGCCTGAGGCATTTTTTGCTAAACAGAAATATACACCCACCCGAATGCTTAACATGAGTTCCGTACAAGTTGCAAAAATATTCTTTTGAGAAGCCACTCCGTTCTCGCTAGTCTATTGGAAAAACGTTTTAAGCATATATACTCGTTAATTGGGAAAATGTTTATTATATATACAACTCGTGCCAATTTATCAATTTTCAACAATTGATCACTTATGACACTTACAAGCTCTTTGAGGTTATGACCAGAAGAAAATACGGAAGTGTCTTGAGAGGCGGTGATCACAATACATCTCACATTGGGATCTGATTTGGCTGTCGTAATGGCACTTATCAGTTCCTTCATCATTTTTAAAGACAAAGCGTTCCTGCAAATAATATATTCAGTTTACGTATGTAAAGCATCACCTAATAAAATGGTTTGTTTGGATTTTTAATACAACTTACCTAGTTTTCTTATCACTCATCGTGATTGTTTTCAGTCCATTTTGCTGAGTGCATTTAATTAAGTTGTATGAAGGTTCCGATGTGCCTGCATTACTACTGAAATTTGCACGCGTAATGAATAATCGGGGAACTCCTCCGGATAAATTACTATCTCGCACCGCATTTTGTACCAACACAGGAGCGTGTACAAACTGTTTAAACGAGTAGCAACAAGAAAAAAATCTAATTCGGTTAATTTTCATTTGAAAAAGCTGGTCTTGTTTCAAAGCACGATACACAACTGGCAGCTTAACATTTAGAGAATTCATCTTCAGGTAACGTGTGAAGACAGGTGAAAATTTATGATATTAACAATTAAACACAAATGCACTTTGCGTATTGTCAAATCTAATCACCTAAAAATTTAAACTTTAAACAATAAGCTGTGCCGAGTAACAGTTTTCTGCATCAAGGATATTTTTGTTTGAGGTCCGTTCTCATCTGTCATTTGTGTTAACTTATAAAGATTGTTGTGGTTTCGCACAAAAAGCACATGATGACATGATACTTGATATTACATACTACACTTCCCACTCAACTCCATGCTGTGCTGATTGCTGAGCAAAACTTGGATTGCATTCAATGTTCACATTCAACATGTATTTTCATCACACAGTTCTACTTGAATTTGCTTGGGTATAGTGTATGAATAGGTATGCAGGCAGACAGAGAGAAGTGCTTTCCATTGATTCCTGATAAATTGTTGCAAAGCAGTGCAGGGTAGTAATCGTGAACGGTTTATGCTTGTAATTCTTAAAAAGAAATGAAATAAAAATCTATGGTACTTCACTGAAATATTAGTAAAAATGCTGCTTTTGACTTCAAATTCGTTCGCTTTATAACATCATCAAAAATGAACATATTAAATATTATATTGACCACCATGCACTTTACCGTTAATTTTGTTGGTAGGAATAGGAAGGGAAGACAAGAATATTTTGGTTAACCTAGGTAAAAAAGTTAATAGACATGCATCCTGAAAAGGTTGAAAGTGTGAAACATATGAAGTATTGACCTTTTTACCCTTGATAAAAGTCATTTTCGAGATGGAGATGGGTAGGATGGTCACTGATATGTAGTTATGGTTTATGTGTGGTGATTAGTATTGGTCTCTCATCATCATTTTTAATGTGTCGTAAACGTAGAATGCCTCTAAATAAGTGAACAGAACACAAATTTCATCCTTGCAGCATGAAGAAGAAACGTCTAAGACAGAAGGAAAAGTAAACGAAGTCGAAGTAAATAAAATATGAAATAATTCTTTGGATTGAGAGGATTAAAGTGCTCATAAATGGAAACGTACCAGTCACTGTCTAATACAAAATACAACCCATCCATCCAATCAGCATAGCAGCTTACTCGGCTTCATTTTAGTTTTCTTCAAAAATCATAACCATAAAAACGTTCCAGCAGTAAATTCTTTCATTAATGTGTATATAAATGCAATCGCCTATGGCTATGAAACAGCTCCTTTTTCTATTATTTTTAGATGACTCGCCAATAAAGAAGGTCGTTGTTATGATTTAAAGATATTGGTAAAGTGACCATGAGCTAGGCTTTATTACTGTTGCAAGAATGATAATGATGATGAGAGTGAATGCAACTTATATTTTGTGGGCAACAATGCGCGTAATGTCTAGCACGCTACTGCTTAAACCTATGCTATCTTTCTGTGTGTCCAGTTTATGTGGTTATTATAATACGAACTAAACAAACGTTCAGACTACCATATTTTTTGTCATAAATAAAAATGGAGATCATTCTTTCACGGTTTTCCCTGTCCGATGCAACTGGAACTAATTGTTTTTCTCTATCTGCAATCAACAGAGCAGATAGTAACGACAAGTGTTTTATAAAGCTACTGGTGAGAAGGTCTACAGGTTTGGATCTTTTCCAAAACAGAATCGAAAACGCCTAATTCAAAATGAGGGGGGCTTGTGCTGTCCTTCTGGTTTACGTTTCGTTGCTTATTTTGACAATGACGGTTAGCCAGGAATTCGAACTGCTACCTCGCCCCCTTCCCCAGAAAGGGTGGAGTACCCCGTCCCCAGAATGGGGTAAGCATTGGTCTCGTTTTGCTGTATAAAACTTTTAGCGCTATCGCTAATATACGTTACCTTTCTTTGGTCATTGTTTATAGTGTCTCCCGTTGCCCCAAGTAGTGTTACTGACGTTTTCAGTGGAATAGGAGCTGTTGATCTCGAACCTGCCCAATCTTCTCCTAATTCCTACATAACCGTGAGTGGGACAGGATCTCAGTTGAATGGCTGGAAGGCTGCTGAGGGCTCCGTTGCAAGTTACATTTTAGCCAGATATGATACATAAAAAAGTGTTTTATCGCCACTATAAAAATAATTATGATAATGTTTTTTAAAAGTTTCTCCATTTATGTGGTGCTGGTGCCACGTGTATATCAAATTTTATTAACAACTTCTCCCTTTTCTCTGTCACACGCAAGAAGAAAAAAGTATTCAATTGAATAAGTTACCCAATAAAAATGATATGTGTATTCTAATTTTAATATCATAAAATAGGCTAACCTTTTTATTATACTTACGAGAATAGTCTGGAAACTTACAAAAATGTCATCCGTCTCGGGCATCGACTTCTTAGAAATAATTTCCCCGATCCAAAACAAATTGCTGTACGTGCCAAGCTCCTACATTTGGAGTTTTGACAAGTGTCCATGTAAAATCTAAATGTAACCAAAATACATTATTGTAAGACACGTATCGCTTAACTAAAATATCGAGTCCTAAACAGCGACAGGATACCATGATTTTTACAACACACATCCCACAATCTCATCTATTTTGCATTGTTTTTTTTCTTTGTGCAAAATGTAATGCATTGTAACACTAAAAGGGCTGAAGGAAGCTTTGTCTGCAGTCTAATATCCTCGTTCTTCTTTCCTCAGATATGTGCTCCTGCAATGTTGCATGTTTGTTTTTATTTGTACACTTTCGCGCATCAGCTGCAGCCGCATTCATTATTACAAGCACGTTCTGCTGTTTACAAGTTTGATACATTTAATATTATGAATTCAACAAAAAACGCTAATGTCCATTCAGGTACATTCGTTGAAGCTACAGACAAGCTATATAAAAAATCTTATCATCACAATTTGAGAGTTTTAAGTAAGTGCATATAATGTCAGGAGTTCCAATAAGCTGCAACAATTCCAGTATCGTAGGGTTCCTGAATCGGCTCTCGAAGCAATTACAACTGCTGCAAGTTGAACAAGGAAGTTTAGTTGGACCTCGTGTCAAAATTAGTTTGGAAGATAAGCTACAATGTGAGAGTTATAAAGCACCGATCGAAGAAAGGAGTGAAAACGTTGTTGTCAAGCAGGAAATAGAGACGGAAGACGACCCTGCAACCTTGGACAATGAAGCAAATGAAAAATTTTCGTTGTTGGCTAATCGCCGAGATGTTTACTCAACGAGTATTAGTGAAACTAAAGCGTGTGCATTGTGCTTACAAACAATAAAGAAACCTGCCTGTTATATTATGTATGACATATCATCAGTCCGCTCCCCAGAAAATTACGCTTTGCGGAAGGTGTTTCAGATACAATCAGCTTCATTAACGCCCAATTTTGCTCAAAAACTGTCATTTTGCCCACGATGCTTTAAATGCATGGAGCATTTCAAAACAACTTATATACAATATCAGAGAGCCCAAAAACAATATCAAGAAACATTGCTGCGAATTCTATGTTTTAAAAAGCAAGCGCAGGCTGCTGCCAAGAATATTGCGGATTGCATTGATGCAGATGACGACCAGTATGTTGATGATGACAATTTTAAAAACAGTTGTCAGTCAGAGACAACTGTTGAGGAAAAATGGGCTGAGATTTCTCATACAGAAAATGTCACAAGATATGGAAACGCCAGAGGTAAACCCATGTAGGTAACTTGCACTATTAATTGTTTTTTCTTTGCTGTCGGTTGTACTGTAATAAACTTAATTAGAACATTTTGTTTTACTTGTAACAGCCGACGACGGGGAGGTTTATCCCAAGAGGAGTACATAGAACACCGGCGTGTACAAATGGCTGGATATTACGTGAAGAAAAAGAAATTGGATAGAGATACTACCAGGCAGTCGTTGAATTCTGAAACCCAGATGGAATGGAGTGGAGAAATTGATACGGAGGAGGAACAGATATTTAAAGCGAATGAGATTGTTGAAGAAAAGGAATCCTCTATAGATGCCACTGATACAAATTTTGAAACAATTTTGGGTCATGAGGTTTCCACGACTGAAGAAGAAAGTAGTGATGTATCAACAAATGTTGAAACATTAATAGCTGAGCGATCAAAGACAGACTCAAGGAAAAGAACTAAAAAGAAAGGGCGCAACACGAATGGGAGGATGAAAATGTACGTACAAATTGCAATATTTAGTTTCTAAAAAATAATAGTGTAAATAATGAGATATCCATTTCTCTTTTTAACACAATCCACAGACGTAGACGTGGTGGTCTTACAGAAGAACAGTACCAAGAACACAGACGCACACAAATGGCTGGATATTACATTGAGAAGAAACGAAAACTGGGAATACTGAACACTCGCCTTCTGTCAAAGAAACGAGATAAAAGTGACAAGCAATATATCGAAACATTTGTTCGAAACGATGACGGTGATACTGGCGGTTGCGGCGGCTCAAAGATGGTTATTGTTGATGCGGCTTTGGAGATAAAGGAAGAAACTATTGACCCAACAACTATAACCCCGAAGGGTGTTAAAAAGAAATACGATTACAACGGAAAAACAATGTAAATGCCTAGTTTTGCAGAGTAATTGATTTTAAAATGATTTTACATGTCAAATTATCAGCCTCTTATTTCTGCATATTTTCTTTACAGCCGTCGACGTGGTGGCCTTACAGAAGAACAATATCAAGCCCGTCGCCGTGCCCAAAGTGCTGAATATTATTTTGAA
>JAHZNE010001710.1:0-25430 GCA_027744055.1 Callyntrura sp. NNG-2020
GTGCAGGGGCAACTTTATTACAAAAACTTTACCCCTCTAAACTACCTATCAAATCGATCGTGTGCCCAACAAACAACAAAAACATGATAACAAGTACGTATTTCAGCCTAAATTAGCTCTATCACTGCTACTACTGCTGTGGTCTCAAGATCATTCGCTTTTCCCTCCGTCGTCGTCGTTTCTCTCTCTCTCTTTCTTTCTTCCTCCCTGTCAGAGGGAATTTGGATTAGCAGAAAGAGAGAAACTCAATACAACAACTCACAAGAAGGGATAAGCGGATGCATTGCTCAACCGAAATACGTCTTCTCGGTTTTCGCGTGTGTGTGACAATCCTACTGTATATACATACAATGGGATTGTTATAGGATGATCGAATCGAATTGAGAAAAAAATCTAACAGAATAACAAATAAAAATGGTGGTGATGATGATGATGATGAGAATGATCACGATCATGAGTATGGTCCTTTACACAAAGCAGAACGAGAAAGGATGCTTATTATTCTGTGTATTATGATGGCTATGTGGCTTCCTTCCAGTTCCATTTACTTTTCCCGAGAAAAAGTCACCCGGGAGAGGGAGAGAGGCAAACTGCCGAGGAAAAAATGATGAGACCCATCTTCATACCAGCATAACGTATTCTGTCAATGTTATAATTTTTCCCGACGTAGTGCCACTATGCAAGCCATTCGTTCTGCTTTTTGCTTAGTACATTCTTTTTTTTTTGTTCGGTGGTGCCGATTCCGTTTTAGATTTGGCTTAGGCGATAGACAATCATCATCATCGTCGTCGTCATCGTCGTCATCATCATCATGGCTTTGGCTTGGCCTCGGCTTTAGGATTTGCGGAAAGCCGTGTAAAGAGATTTCCTTCTACTTTTCCTTTTTTCTGGCAAAACCACCATTTATTCCATATTTTTGGTGGTGGTAGTAAGAGAGAGAGAGCATTTCTCTCTCCCTTCTCGTATGAATGAAATGCCGGTTCTTTCCCCGGATTTTCCACTTTCATCGCTTGCTGATTTTCCTATTATAATAATAAGATCGTGTCTGCCTGTCTTGTCTGTATGTATGTGTGTGTGTACGCGCGCTTTTTGAATGGATAAGCAAACTATAATAATAATAATAATAATAATAATAACGAAAAACTTTTGGGTTTGGATTTTCGGCCTTTTCCCTGCCAAAAGGGAGAAAAGCACCGAAACTCTCTTCGCAGAGAGCGAAAAAAAATCTGGCATGGTAAAAAGCCAGCAAAGCCGGCTAACAGAAATCATTTTCTCTTTTGTTGGTTCTCTCATCGTTCATATTATCACCGCCGTCATATCTCAATACTCCAAACAGCCTCTCCTCCACATATAAAAGTGCATGTAAGTATGTATAGAAATCATGGCAGTAGTGGCAGTGGTGATGATGATGCTATTAGATGATGATGATGATGATGATGATGATGACGATGATGATTATATGATGGCATTGGATTTTCGATTGGATTCCATTGCATTTTTCCGTTGCATTGTCTATTTTTCTAGAGAGAACAAACACACGGGCCAAGAGAAGAAAGAGGAAAAAAAGAATCAGAAGAAAAGCGCGTGCTCTTTATGTAATTTTCTTGATCATCGTCATTGCTCTCATCATGAGCGGTGCGGTGGTGGTATACACACACCGACCATTCTACTATACGATATGTACATATAATATGCTTATTAAGTACCTATAAAAATTATATGCATTTCCCATTTTGCCATTATTACAGCCAATCCAACATTTTTTTCGTTCCCTCTGTCTCTCTTTTCATTTTTATGTATTATGAAGTGTGGATAAAATGGATTGAAGCTTTCCCTTTCTCTTTCTCTCTCTCCCTCTCCTCTTATTCGTCTTCTTGCCACGGCAGCGACGACGACGGCGGATATTTCAAAGAAAATGATATTTTTGGACTCTTTCCACCTTTCCATAAGATTTGGACGGGTTCCATCATCATCGTCATCATCGTCGAATTTTTACCATGTAAAGCCATGCTTTCCTCAATTCTTTTTTTTCTCTCTCTCTTCTTTTCTTTGCTTTCCTCCCTTTTTATCTTCCCCACACACATAGTTATGTTATTATAATTCCTTTATCCCCACTAAATCCTATCCCCTCTCACACCAGAGACTATAAAGCACAGACACCCGCGATACGAAAAAAATTGCTAACCTATATGGAAAAGAAGGTAGGCCGTTGATGATGAAGAAGATTTTCCTGGTATGAATTCCACACACACACACAACCGTGGAAAAAGAGGAAAATCCCATTTTTTTCTCTCTCATTCATCCATATCATCATCCTTTTTTTCAAAGATCCCCGAAAAAAAAGGAGGACACGCGGTGATGCGCGGCTCCTTTTTGTTTGTTTCTTTCTCTCTGTTTCCCTCTCCCTTTTTCTCCGTTTTCACCCAAAAAATACAAAAGTCAGTCGCTATCGGCCTTTTTTCTCTTGCACAAAACATAATGGAAGGGCCAAATATAATCAAAACCTCAAGCACATCAAACAAACACCATTATCCTTCTGTTGATCATCGTTATCATCATCGACGTCGTCATATTCGTCATCGCCGGCTTTTTATATCACCGTATATTATGTATGACGACCGGGGAGATGACGATGCCGATGATGATTGGGATGAAGAGAGAGACAGAGAGAGAGATAGAGAGAGAGAGAGGATTGGAGCTCAAAAGAAACCAAAAAATGTGCTAAGGTTCAATACCTTCATTCTCCTCGTCGACATTACATCGTTTTGTGAAAGGAACAAAAGGGCGGGTAATGCACTGCATTTGATTGCAGGGATGATAACGATAATGCTGATGGTTTTTGTTGTAGATGATCAAGTTATGCATTACTTACATCCCATCATCATCATCATCATCGACACAACAACAACAAAGTGTCCTCCAAAAACCACCCACACCAGACCTACGCAACGTTGTTGTGATTTTTTTGTGTTAAGAAGCCACCGACGTGGAGCTTTACAGAGAGAGAGAGGGAGAGAGAGAAGACCCATTACTATATTACCGGAAAAAACACAGAAATTCTAGAGGATCGCCAAAAGCTTTCATCACTTTACCTTTAGTAGACCTTGTAAGAGAAAAAGGGTCTACTAGTGTACCGTGGTATATATGAGACTATATAGAATCTCTCGGATCGTAATGGTAAGAAACAGGATAAATATGATCATCATTTACGAAACATCAATACACATCATACGATGATCATATCATAAAACATCACCATAATATTATCATGAAGAAGATGATGATCACCATTTTGCTTCTTTGTAGTTTTATTTTTATATGGCATTCGCATTATCATCATTCGTGTACATTTTCTCTCGTGGTGGTGGTGTCATTGGTGGGAAAAAAATAAAATGTGCGAAGAAAGAGGGAGAGGGCGACGAGAGCAATCCGAGAAGATACACAGGGAAAAGGGAATACATTGGATTTTATTTAGTGGCGGTTGTAGATCAACAGTGGAAAAAGGGAATGACAGGCTAGACACAAAAAGACAAAAGCTTGCTACTACTACTACTACATTTCCCGAATTTTTTTTGAGAAAATCCAAGAACAACACGGCGAGAACAAGAGGGCAAGAGCCAACAAAAATATGTATGACTCTCTTTCTCTCTCTCTCTCTCTCTGTCTGATTGTGTGAGAGTGCAAATAATGCAATGGGATCTAATATTAGGTATTATGATCCGCATCTTTCTTGCAATGATGGAACTTTTTTTTCTTTTCCAAGAGAGAGCAAAACACATTATTCAAATCCGAGCCAAGCAGTAGCAGCAGCCTCAACCACCGCCGCCGAGAGAGAAGAAAGAAAAACCAATCCGAACCAATATTATCCTTTTCTCTTGTCTGGTTTTTGTATTTTATATCTATTTTCTTTGGCATTACTTCTTGCATTAGAGAGAGAGAGAGAGAAAGAGGCAAGCCATAATATATATAACAGCAGCAGCACGAACATTTTCCCCCGCGTGTGTAGTACTTGATTCCACATATCATTACAAGATTTACCGTAATGCATTTCGACCGAACAAGATTGGATGATACAGAGAAAGAAAAAAGACAAAGAAAAAAATGTATAAAAATGGATATCTTTTTTTCGGCGGATTTACGACTTTCTCTCGACTTGACTGTAAAATGCTCCATTGGATTGCTGCGTATGTGATGCCGCCATTACCATTCTTGTTATTATTATTACCCCTACACTCTCTTCTCCTTCGATATTATGATGATATGTAGAGGGGAAAAAGAAAGACCACGCGGGCAATGGATCATGACGACGAGGAAACGAAAGTGTGGAGAAAATACGTTATTTCACCTAACAAACCTAAAAAACTATAATATACATACACACACACACACATACGCTGTATAACACGGCACATCAATACAATTTCCAAATCCACTCGTTTACACACACACAAAACATCATGGTAGAGACTCTTGAACTGTTTTTATGTGGGTGTTCACGCAATTCACTCTCGCTCACTCTCTCGCTCTGCCTCTGTCTGACTCCCTTTCTCGCGGTGAGCGATGCGCTCTTTTGCATTGTCGGTCTGGATTTGGTTGAGCCTGTGATGCATAATAATAATACTTAGAATTGGCAGTATAGTAGCAGTAATACAGACACATCAGCATAATGGCTTGTTTTATTGTCATCGCACTTATTATCATCGGATGATGACGGTGATGATAAAGATATTCTTTTGATACGCCAGTAAAACGAAAGCGAAACATGGGAAAGAGATCAAAGGGAACACACAGAGGAGAAGGCAGGAAATAAAAGAGAGAAAAAAGGTGCGTGTAATAATAATAACGAAGAGCGAAAGCAAATCTCGCTCGCTCTCGCTCTCTCTCTCTCTTTGAGTGCAATAGTGCAATGATAATGCAATCATTTTATCCTTCTTGTTCTCCTTTGTCATTTCCACAGCCGCGCGGCTGCTCTCATTTTGTACGGATAATGGTAAAGTGATCAGATTACCATTCATATCTATATAGCTGCTAGTAGTGGCTCGTTTGTAGGCAATAATAATAATATGTACTAGTGTGGTAGCGGTGAGTGCTCAACATTTTTCTCGAGGGGAACAGGTCACTTTTGCGGGTTCTTTTTGGGAAGGGAGGATGACGCCCCGGGATATATGAAGGATGCTTCGTCAATATCCAGCAAGGAATATTTTCTTTGCGCTTTATTTTTTATTAATGAGAATGAGTGCACTGGGGATGGTCTCTTGCTCTCCATCTGATGTCTGAGAGAGGACTTTTGACTTTTAAATTAGTTAGAAGGACGTCGGTGATTGTAATGCTTTTGTAATGAGGATTTAAATACGACCCGTTTGTCATATTTTTTATTCTTTTCTTTTTGTTTTTCTCCGGCCCCAATTTCGGTACAATTTGCGCCCCATGTGTTCTATGTGAGAGCTGGGGAGGAATCCTAATAGATTATTATGGCTTTGACGAAGAGAAAAATTGAAGGGGCTGAGCTGTCTTGTCAAAAAACCTTGACCAGAAGTGAGTAGTGTGCTGTAAACCTATTAGTAGGTTGAATATATTATTATTTTTATTTATCCGTTTCCTCCATAAGCACCACAGCAGCAGCAGCACAAATAGTAGGGGAAAGGACATTGTTGAGAGAGTATACAAACGAATTTGTATGCCATCCTTTTAAACTCCCAATCTCATATTCTGGGGTTGTTAGTTGTTGGCGAGCTCATTTGGATAAATTATCAAAGACACTTTTTTATCTTTTGATGACAGCATTCTCTTGTATGAGGATGCAAAAGGGGCTAGGAGTGATTATACAACAAAAAGCGGTTATATGTGTGTGTGTGGATATGTGTACGTGCTTGTTTGCTTATAATACGTAGTCACATAATATTTTTATGAGGATGATGATAACGGTTAATGTTGGGCATTATTGGGATGGGATGCAATGTACCAGCAGTGATTTTTTTATTTGGGCAGAAAGCACAAACGAAACACCCCTTAATTCGGGAAAAAAAGAAAATCCCCTTTTGTTGCTATTACTACTGCTGCTGCTGCAGTTGCTTTCAACATGGTCATTATCGCGATCAAAAAGCCAAAAAACACACACACTCATAAACTGGTAATCTATTAATACGCTGGAGGAGCATACTATACAACGCGGTCTTTTGTTGTTGGATCCTGGTTCCTGAAGCTGACATGGGGCTAGGCCTAGGCCCTTTATCCAAACCAAAATCCCGGGTATAAACTTTGTGTGAGAAAGTAGAGAGAGATGCGTATATATAAGGCGTTTGTGCATACATTTCTCTGTTTAATTCCTTCCGTGCTATGCAGACGCAGACGGGGTTATTCTGTAAAAAAAAACGGACTAACAGACTGAAACCTTCTTTCAAAGTCTGTCAGTTACAAATAGCTTATCCCATTTACGGAGTGAGATGAATGAGGAAGGAGCTCATATAATCTCTAGCATGCATAAATAATCTAACCCGCAAATAAAACCGTAGAGTACTTGAAATTTTACCTCGGAGGAAGAGGTCTTGGGGGACAGCACGTTCTTTGGAGTTATTATTCCTGTTAAGTAATCAACAACTCATTAGATGATACCAAATGGGTGATACGCTTTTAAGAGACCATACCTTTAGTTTTCTTCACGGTTGCCTAACGTATGAAAATGCACTACAACAAAGGAGCGGCATCACAGTTTACTTACAGTCGTATTTGAAGAGTATGCTCTACACATCATCTTTTACTATCAATACATAAGTTAATTTAATATTAATATTTCACGTCGTCAAAACAATTCCATTTCTTTAAAAAGAACATTTAAAAAAATAATTGATCACAACTTGCAGTTTATGAAGCTACTTAAAATATTGCAGGATTAGATCTCTGCTTACGTGTTAGTGTTAGGACAAACGTTATACCTAAAAATATATTAACATATTTCAACGCGAATATTGAAAAAAAATCACACAGACAAACATCCCATCTCCCTAACGAACGGCTGACGCTACGTGGACTGCAATCAATAAAACGTGCTTTGAAACATGTATTAATTTTGTTTTAAAACTGGATTTTTTGTCTACTTCAGATTTTCTACAAAAACTGTCATGAAGTACATATATACCTAGTGTCGCCTTTAAAATGCACACAGCGTACGTTCCAGATTTAGTTTTCTTTTTTGCCCATAACTCATCTTCAGATACATTTTTTCCACTTTTCAACTCGAAAAAATCTATCCTGTTTGTGAAATCAAGTCTCTCTCTCTCTCCCTCTAAAGCCGTTGTTCGCATTGTTTATATTTTTATTTTCTTTTATATTAGCTATGCAGCAGAGAAGTATAGCTAATTTTCCCTTCTTTTGTTTCTCAAGCTATGATTAATATTCAATCCAGTAGTGCTGTTGTAGTACTTTATTCACAACAAAACTACACAATTGCATTAGCCTTCTCTCTCTCTACTTCTCCCATTGTCTTTTTTAAAAGGCCACGGATGATAATGACGAAATACGGATTTTTCCTCTCTCTCTCTGTCTCTGAATTTGAATGCACAACAATAACATATTTTTCGACTAATCATTATCAACACAAACAAAGAAAACTGCCAGGAAGAGAGAGAAAAAAGTCAAAATCAGTTGGGAATAAAACCGTCACAAAAGCAAAACTGCTAGCAACCAAGTAGTACTCTTTCTCATTCTCTCTCTCTCTCCCCGTAAATGTCTAATGAACAAAGAAACCTATACACATTCAATATTATTGTCATTAGTTAATAAAATAGGCATAACATTACTCCATGAAGGGCACCCTGACTGTGTCTTATTGATACAGCTCGTCATATCGTTTTTATATTATACGCAGACTCTCATCTCCCTTATTTCCTCGTATTTTTCTACTTGTTTCATTCATTTTCTTTTTCTTTTCTCCTTTGTTTTTCAAAATAAATCTCCTTCATTTCGAATTCGTTTCGTCTGCCAAGCTAATCCATCTCATTTCATTTCGTTAATTCAGATAAGTCCTCGTATTTATTTACAACGGAACAAAGACAAAAGCTTTAAAAAAAACTCCAAGCATGCTTTCTTTCTTTCTCCCTTCCATTCATTAATACTATATTTCTATTCTACATTTCAAGATGGCATTATAATGCTGCTAGAGGGGAGGAGGAGGATCTGATTAGGCTGACACAATGAGTGACGTTCTTTTAACTTTATTTGTGTACGTCCTCTACCTACACGATCTAACCAGTCTTGAACAAGGGGATTCGAAGGTCTTTCTCCGAATCATGCTGTTACCTCTTCTTCGCCCATTCACCACTCATCCAAGTATTATACAACAGTTATTATATGACGATTACCGTAAAGTATTTCTTGTGAACCGGTGCTATTTTAATTTTTCGAACATTATTGGCTTGCTTGTTGGGTTGCGATTTAACAGTACATATCATTATAAATAAAACCCACGCAAAGCCCAGTTTTTATACAAGAAAATCCAACCCCGAATTATTTTTGTTAGTGTTCCCACACATTTCTTTGATTTCAGCTTGTTTACATAAAAAAATAACGACAAGAAAATTAAATTAGGGAGAGGAAACTTGTGACTGGAGTTCTTTTTGAATTTCCAGAGATTTAATACAAAAGAGAATGATTCTCTTCATTATAAAAATTACAAAAAACAAACCCTTTCATCAGCCAGCACAACATCGTCATCATCATCATCCTCCTCCTCAGTTCTGTGCATCTAATCAATAATGCCAAATAAGCTGATGATGTTAAAATGTTATAAAAATAGCAAGCCACTAAAGTTTTAATGAAAACCCGACGATAAAACGTTAAAAAAATGGGACACCACATCACATTGATGCTCTGACAGGATATCGTTGCATCACATATTATTAGCATTAATAATGGGATATATATGTAGATATAGGATAACTTTCGTAATAACTTGTATTATTAAAATCATTACGTATTTAGTACATTTCTACAGGAAGAAAGTACAAAGCAAAAATGGAGAAACCTATCGCACGAAATAATCTAATGATCCCAGTTGGGAATACACCAGAGCGCACACGTCTTTCCTTATGAGTGTGTGTGTGTGTGTGCCGGTTTGGTAAGTTGTGGTTCATATATTGGACACTCTGAGAATAAGCTGGAGATGAGGAGAACGCATTTAGAGAAAATGCTCTCCAACATATTCTTTAGAAATGGATCACACATTATAAGCCCACAGGCTTTACTGTCACTGTACCCCTGCAACTGGCATATTATTTATATCAATTTGAAAATGAAAGGTACACCGAAAAAGAACGATTCAAGAGGAGATCACAGGAGATGTATCATCTTGAGAAAGACTAAAAAGAAAAGACAAGATTGCCTACTTACCTGGCGCGCACTTGCTTAAATAAATAAACTGACTCACGTCTACAAAGTAGTAGTCTATTTTAAGTGGGTAAAAAGGTATCGTAGGAGGAAGGAGAACTGGAGGGAAAATGAATGTATGTACTACTACTTGTCTGTATTACTCCTGCTCATCACAAAATCATACAGACATTTACACGGGCGAGCATTATATAACCCAGGAGCTCTGGTAAAGAGTGCTGCTTAGAGAGATTTCAAGGATGAAATTTCCTGGTAAATCGGATTGAAACAAGAACGGACGGATGGGTACAGCTTTATTAGTAGGGAATTTGCGTGTACAGGAGATATGAAAGCGCTAAAAACGGCAAATCATAACAGTAATGATCGTCGTCTCTCTCGCTCTCTCTCTCTGTTACTCAAACTTTTAAAAAGAGAGTAGCAACGCCGTGTTTCTTCTTCTTTTACTCGGCTAATTCTTTGCTGCAAAAAGAATATGGCCCAGGACTTACATAAACTAGCGCTGCTAATGAAGAGAAACCCGACTTTGAGAGAGAAAAAGCCAGCTCGTTAAAGGAGAATTAAAGAAGCAGTTTTGGTTTGGTGGAGAGAGGGAAAAGGGGAGGGAGCATATTATGTGTTATGATTAGGGAAAGCAAGAAAATTGGGAAAAGTAGAGAGGCAACATTAGATCCACACACGCACATACGCACATTTATTTTATGAAATAAGATGAATCGTTAGATAATACCTTTTGGTCTGGGGCTCACAAACTTGCCTCTGTGCCAGAGTATTTTTCGGTGAGGAGGAAAATAAAAAGGGAAACGTTAGTTTTCATCTCGCTGCATTTATACAATTCGTGCGAAAAGTATAATAAATTCATTACGTACAAACAAACCACACAAATAATACAAATACAAAATACATATATTTTGTATAAGATGTTTGAATCTTCCCACCAGAGCTGGTCAGGTCACCGGTCACCGACCTTATGTTAGGTCACTAACCAAATCTACGTCGGTTACCAGATCAACGATTGTATGTCAGATCACCGATCAATTCTCCGGTCATCTAGCCACTGGCCTTATTTGGGGTCACCAGCCACGGTTAACCTGCCCAGCTCTGGTGACCGCAGGCACAATATCTTATAGCATCATCGTACAACAATAATTTTCAGACCGCATTTTACTACATGTAACCACGTGCCCGGTTATATGGCGCTGCCTATCTGGAGATTGTCTGTTACTGCATCCTTTTCTCGCAGGGTGACTCATCATCATAACACTTTTTATCAGCAAAGTCGTATGCCGTAATATCATCATCAGAATCATCATCATCCTCATCATCATGAGGAATGATGCTGGCGACTGGAGAGAACGCGGATGATGATCATGCGGGATTATGAGTCTATACAGCTACACATAATAACAACAATTTACTGTTATTACTTATTACCCTGATTGTTCCTATTAAAATGGGCTATGTGCAGAGATGTACATACGATACGGGGCTTCTTCATTACGTTTTCGCTTTTTGCCATAAGAATTAAATCTAATACTGTATGTATCTCCTTATAGCCTTTCTTTTGTCTTTAGCTTCCAACAGCAGTTGGTATGATCGTCGTCATCGCTGTGATCATCATTATAATCACAACCGGGTAGCAAAGAGAAATCGGAGGAAGGATATCATTTTATTTCCGTTTCTTTTTCCTTCTTTATTTCCCATTCTTTTCTCTAATCTTTTTACATTGCCTCTCTCTCTTCTCTCTCTCTTGAGGCAGCTCAACTGGTTTGGCTGCTGCTGTGGGATGAAAAACCTTGAGGATTTTATGAGAATTAAGTGAACATTATCTCTCTTCTCCTCATCGAATCTTCTTCTCTCTTCTTTTTGGAAGATTTTTCCTCTAACAAAGTTTGGTAGGGAGCTTTTTCAGAGTTGCCATACAATTATACGCAACACACACAAACTCTCTCTCTCTCTCTCTCCACTTACCTCTCATCTGTCTGCAGCACCACTTTCCTTTTTATTATTACTACTTGTACATATTCCCCCTTTTCTAGTTGATCTTAATTAAAGGGATTAACATTTTCTGACGAGTAAAATCGTAATGAGCGCCAGAGAGTGATCTTCTAGTGCTTGTTATATACTTCTCTTTCTCTGCAACAAAAAGGGGCTTCTCAATAGTGGGATTGTTTCCTCTGTCGTATTTTCTTGTATATGATCTCTTCCTCTTCCCTAGTATATAAGGTATACCTACACATGTTCTAAAAATATATATTATCTCCCGCTATCTCTCTAGCACGTAAGCTTATTCCCAATTAAATCTCATTTCATATATACACCGTATTTTCCAATTATACTTCTTTCTGCTAAGACCTATTCAAAATGTACGCGAGTGTGTACACCATTTTTAAAATGCCCATTTTCACCGAATCCATCATCAGAAGCACCCGGCTTGTGCCTAAATCCTTTTTATTTCCCTGTCTTCATACATATTTAGCTCGTACAACTGTCTATTAAAATTATAATGATGCCTGGCTTGTGTACTGCCCCTTTCTCTATTTTCTCTTGAAAGCACGTCTGCCCTACTATTATTCCGTTACTTTACAAAAGTACGGAGCACTTGACGATTCCATCATACTTTTGTATATTTATTATTATTATTATTATATTGCATCGAAAAATGTACACATGATCATGACATGACATACACAAAAGCGAGCTCCAGAGAAAAACCAGATTTTTTTGCAAAATCCAGTCTGCTGCTACTTTGCTTGTTTATGGATGATGCTGCAGTACAGAGATCAGCATGGCATTGTTCGCAATGTACGTATTCATCCAACCTTGTAATAAATAGGTCTTGCATTTTAAATCACTTCATCCGCCTCTTCCTTTTTGGCTTTTACAGTTCAAGTCGCTCTTTCAAAAGAGAGGATAACGACAGTAATGATATGATCATCATCATCAACAACATCATCAGCATATCATAACGTCAAGGATATTCGTCATCAAGTTCCTTTTGTGCTTCTTATTAAAAAGGTAACGACAATATGTATTAGCAAGTTAATAAGGTACCCTCTAATAATAACCCACCGGCAGCAGCTGTCTATCTATACATGGATACATCGACAACACACACACACTAATCAGGAAAGAAAAGCAGTGCGTAAAATGGGGGAAAGAGGCTTTTCCTTCGTGGGGCCCCTTTCCCCTCTCCTCCGCCTACACTCTTCTTGGATATTCTGTTACTCCGTAATTCGTTTGATTCATCATATCTTTTGCCTCTCTCTCACACACACTCATTCACTTCATATTTTCCTTCGTTATTGTTGCTGCTCCTGCAGCCCTACGTATTTATTTATTCTTTTTCTTTAATTCCTTGCCTTTATTCAGACATTTAGTAGACAACACAACAAAACTCACTTATCTCTCTGCAGCTACTAAATTCCTTGTCAGCCCTCTCTCTCTCTCTCTCTCTCTCTCTCTGTTCCTCGCTGACTCTTCTTTGACTAGGTTCGCTGGGCTCTATGTAGGATTCTTAAGACGGAATTCATAGAATATTATAAAAAGATGTTATTTTATCCTTTTCTCTTATTTCCCTTTATTTATTTTTAAAGCTGAACTTTTTTTCTTCTCTCTTATTTGTCTGTCTGTATCTGTGTGTTTGTAGATATTTATATATTATTTATGTCAGTTTCCTTCTTTGTCGTTTTTCTTTTTATGTACGCGAGGCAACGCAGAGAGGACTTCTCTCGGCTGCTGCCCTGGTCCCTGGCTGACTGACAGAGATTTGGCTGAGAAACAACAAAGTCAAGTCATCATCATCATATCATCCTCCTCCTTCTCAGAGAGGCGATCTGTTTCTGTTGCCGTCGTCCTCTCACAATGATGAGAGGAGATCTCCTTGTAAAAACTTTATACTTTTGTGCGCGAGAAAAGAATTATCGTATCTTACTAAAGCCTGCTGTATAACAGCTAATAAGCCCAGTGCCATACAGCACAGTCCATTTGAGTATAATAATGTGTAAAAAGTGTCTGTCTCTCTCTCTCTCGCTCTGAGATACTGCAAAATGGTTAAATACTTTAAACAGATTAAAATTTCAAATGGAGTGAATGGAGGAGAATGAGAGTTGAGCAGCAGCGCACACAAAAGAAGGCATTTTAGGATAATAAATGAGCAATGGTGATGATCACGATGATGATGACGACGACGACGATGATGAGGATGGTGCTTTAGTCTACTTGTTACAATATAATACATCTCCGTTTTACTACGCAGCAACCCTAATAAGCTGCTTTTTTAAATATTCACCGAGTAGTAGCAGCAACAGTAGAAGAAATAGAAGAAGGAGATAAAATGAATATTAAACATGCACGACGACGACATGGATTGCCATTGTGATTGTGAAGGACTTTTGTGCTAATTTAAGTGGCTTTGCATTTATTATACTTGACTGCCTACTTAAAGCTGTACTCATGCTGCTGATGATGATGATGATGACGACGACGACGACGAAGACAACGTCGGGATACAAAGTAAAACTTTACATACAGCTACCTACCTCTCTTCTACACACATAAAGCCTGTGCCATTTTTATTCTCGCTACTCTACGTAAAAGAGAAACGTTAAGTACTCCGATGCATATTCATTTCATATCGTTCTTCTTTATTTCCAATTTAATCCGATGATGATCATCGTCACGTTGATGACAGCGATGGCGATGATACTCTCTCAAAAACTTTTTTTTCTTCTTCTTTCTTCGTATTATTACTATTAAGCCTTCATCTTTCTTGATATCTTCCCTTGTTCATTTCCGTTTCTCGCCTTGTCCTCCCTCTCTCTCTCTCTCTCTCTCTCTCTCTCTCTCTCTCTCAGCTCCTCTTTGCTGCGTGAGGCTTTATAGAGAATAAAAATGGTTCTGTGGGTGATAATGGGCGAGCATTACAATTTTTGTGAGAATATTATAAGTCATTTAGCAAAAGATTAGTTGAGCTTTTTTCTTCTTAGTCCTTCTCAGCTTTTTCTGCCACGTTTTTCTCTCTCTCGCGCTCTGTCTGTCTGTCTCGTGATAGGCATTACAGTCTACATTGTTGCAGTCATTTTAAAGAGGGAGTATAGTCGTTATAATAATAAAAAGGGAATACACTGATTCTTATCACCTTTTTAGCAACCACTCTTCTTAAACTGCTCATTCATTCATTTCTTTTAACCCATTGCAGGGATTGGGGAATAAAAAGAGGAATTATTTAAGGAATCCTGTGGCGGTGTTGGTAGTGCTAATGCACCTTTTATCAAAACGGTGTATTATGGCTGTCTTTGCGATTTTGCATAATGGCCTGTTAAGTGTGAAGACCATTAGACATTTAGACGGTGATTGTAGTCGTCCTTCTTTTCAACGAGGGAGAGAGCGCACACCGCGTTGTCAATAATAACGTGTTCACGGTATCTTCTACACACACGGAGGGTGTAATATGGGGGAGGAGGAAGATTCGAGACACTGGCACCCCATAAAATTGAGTAAAACGCGGCGGAAGTTCGAATAACGCAGTGGTTCGCCGGAAAACAAGGGATTGCTGCCAATTCCACTACCACCATAAGATGAAAATGAATTTGGAAAGGTAAAAGCAGCAAATGCAGTTGGAAACGGAAATTTGAAATTTGCCGCGCATTTTTAAAAATAGAAAAAAATAGAAAAATCGTTTTATCTTATGGAGGGGGAGTCAGACTCAGGTAGTGATTTTACATCTGAAGAGAAGAAATCAAAAGAAAAACGTGAATAAAATATGCAAATTTTAGTTTATTTAATTTTTGAAACTATTTCCTTTTCATTTTCGTAACAAATTATCATTTGCATTTAAATTGGCTGCGACGTAAACACGCATTGCATTGAATCGAATTTTCTACTCCTGCTTTTTTCAAAATTACGCGGCAATCTTAAAATCAGGGGAAAAGGATTAACCATTCACAACCTTTTCTTTTGCAGTATTGTCAATTGTAGGGAAATCACATTTTTTCTTGTCCCCTCTCTGTCTGTCATTTCCTTTTGTATCGTGCCTGTAAAGAATGTGTCATCGCCCCCTTCCATTCACAGTTTTAAATGTAAATAGTACACACACTCTCCAGCAGACAAAAAAATTCATCCACAAATCCACGACGAAATCCACGCCATGACTCAATAAATACAACGCAATGTATCTACGAATTCCCTGGTATTTTGTGGGAAAATCCCTCTCTTCTATTTTAAAGCCAGACAAACTTTGTATCTGTCTTGTTCTCTATGTAGCTATTTGTTATAAGCAAACATGAGCATTTATAAAGACCAGACATGCCAAACCAAAGTGGGAGAGAAAATGGTATTGCTTTTAATGTTTCCTCGTCTGTTGCACGCACCTAACCAGATTAAAGCCTCTCTTCACGCGTTGAATGCTCCTCCATATATACACTATCCCGAACGACGACAGACAGAGACGGCTAAGCCAGGAAAAACGACCATTTCGTTGGGAAGCATACGTTTAAAGGCTTACTTCATACGAGCATCATCATCATCAGAAGAGTATGAAGACGAGGAAAAATGTGCCTTTGCATTTATTAATCCGCCCGATTTCGAACACACAATTTTACGAGTTAGTTTTGTGTATGTGCCATGTGCGTTGTTGAGACGCGGGTACAAATAAGCCGAAAAATACACACAAACCCACGGATTAATCCGTCAACTTTTTCGACGGTCTCAACAAGACAAATAGAAAGAAGGAAAGAAACACGAACGTAGTTGAAGCGTAGAAGGCGTTTCAATCAGGTAAGTGGTCAGAAGTGGAGACGGGGAAAATGGCCACTTTAATAAGTAACCGAGATGATGAGAACGTAAAGGATGCAATGTGTGATTGTGTGATTCTATGAGGTGCAATGGAGATATGACGATGATAATAAGAGAAATAGGTTTTATCCTTACCGAGAGACAAGTTATGACCCGCCAAAAGACCACTGGGATCCACAAAGTCTGCCATCTCCAATGCTCCCATCAGCGCCGGGTGATGATGAGGATGAGCGGTGGCCAAGTGTTGAAACGCCGGATGATTATGCAATCCACCTGGAATCTTCTTTCCGCCTAGGAGTCCCAAACCGGCCAAACTGCCATTTCCCAAAAATGGGACAACTGCACCGCCACCATTACCGTTACTATTACTACCACTGCCACCACCACCACTAATGTTACTGTTACTCAACCCACTTTTAAGTCTTTTGCTGGGCGGTGACAAATCAATTCCACCTCCACCGCCCCCACCTGCAGCCCCCATTCCCGGCATTCCTCCAATTATACTCGAAATGTTAACTGCGGCCGCTGCTGCCGCCGCCGCGGAATGCAAATGATGATGAGGATGATGATGGTGATGCTGCAATAGTTTCCCGGTTGACCCCTGCGGTGGGGGAAAATCTAAAGCCCCGATTCCTCCTCCAGCATTCCCAGCTCCTGTCGTTGAGGGACCTGTCGGAGATACTCCTCGATTTCCAATGGCAGCTGCTGCTGCAGCCGCTGCCGCCAGCAAGGCAGATTCGCTACTAGAATGAACTGCAGCTACCGCAGATGCTGCTGTCGAAATTGAGTTTGTCAACGTATTTGTAATAATAGCACCACTTCCCCCTCCAATACCACCACCAGCGGAACTGGAAACAATGCCAGGTCCACTGGCCCCGGCACCACCACCGCCACTGCTTGACGAAGACGAGTTAGAGGAAGAACAAGATCCAGCACCGCCACCACTGCCGCCAACTACTACTCCTTTCCCCTGCAAAAGACAGAATAAACGTGAATGGTCTCCAGCACACCAGCTATACTACCACCGCCCGCCACTACCACCACCAACACCAGCCATGAGCCAGCTTAAAATCCATAACAATATTGAATTGAAATATCCAGCCAGCTAGCCAACAAGCAGAGAGAGAGAGAGGGAAGGAAGGAAGCATGCCAAAGCGGATAGGATGAAGAAATAAAAAAAAGAGACGGGAAAAGTGAAATATACATTTTAACAATAATCCCTCTACATACAATATACCCCATTATAGCGTAGTATACCCACACACAAAGACTGATATACCTCCATATTATATGTGTGCCTACACACGGATAGATTGGATGAAGATTAGAGGGAAAACAGTTTCCAGCTTAATCTCTCCCTCTCTCGGATATACTCCCTCTTTTCTCTTCCGAAGAAACGGCGATGGAGAGAGGGATTTGTCTGGCCTGGTCGCGTATACATTCACATTCTCTCTCTCTCTCTCTCTCTCTCTCTCTCTCTTTGGTCTTGCCTGTTCCCTTTATATCTTTTACCACGCGGTAGTTTGGCAAGACCCTGTTTGCCGGGCGTATCGCCGTCGTTTCACCGAGAGAGAGGCAGAATGATCACCAGATAATATGACTTATAATAGAACCGTTGTAATAGTTTAATGCTGATGCTCTGACGATGAGAATGACGATCCCTCCCTCCACGACGACGACGTCGGTATATACAGGAGCTTATCGTTGGAAGAAAAATAGAGACGGAAGGGGATATCATCATCATCATTATAAATGCACTTACATTCTATTCTCTGGCTCTATTATGGCTCGAGATGGAAGAAATGATTATGAGTATATCTCCATCCTTTATCTTCTCTCTCTCTCACTCTCTCTCTCTCTCTTGAGCAGCTTAAGCTTAGCAAAGTTTTTCCATCCTTCTTCTGCTGCTACTGCTCCCGGATTTAAATGGATGAAGGGAATGTGGAATGGATGCATTTAATTATACATCACTCAGAGCTCAGCTCAGTAGACAGTCATTCCTTCCAGAATGATGATGAGAATAGCTCTCTGGCTTACTTGGTGCCGACACCATACACACACACACACACCAAGTCATATAGACATTTTTATATAGGTAGGTAGGTGGATAGTTGGAAAGGAGAGTAACTGATTACTACTATAGATGCAATGAAGTAATGCTGTGTGTGTAGTATTGAGCATATAGCTCATCATCAACCGGCATGGAAGCATGCATACATCATCAGGGCTAAAACTTGCTTTTCTTTTCCCCAATGGTATTGCATAATATTGCTTACTACTCACAAAGAAACACAACCCACTCTCTCCAGTCACTCACTTTTTCTCTCTGCTGGGAAGAAAAAGAGATTTCCTCTTTCACTCTCTCTCTCTCTCTCTCTCGCTCCTCCGCATCACTATTCATTATTGCGCTTCTACAAGGAAGTAAGAAACGTGCTACAGAGAGAAATAATCTAAAATAGAAAGTGGAATTCGGATAGATGGATCTATATTCTTTGGTGAATCTCCGGATTCAGCTGGATATTTCCTCGTTGTCATCATCATCAGCAGGAGTAGCAGTGGAATCCTTCTCATCATCGAATGCATTTTCAATACAAACTTATTTATTTCACGAGGACAACGTAATGATGATGATGATGATGATGACGATGATGATAGTGGGCTTATCGGGTCAGGATCAGAGAGAAGAAAAGAGAGAAGAGAGTCATCAGCACAGCAGCAGTCTCCTTCTTCTCCTCCTCATCATCAGTGGCAGTGGCACAAGGAAAAAGAGGAGGCGAGTCCAACCCAGGGATTAATCTCTCTTTGAAATCCTTTTTCTATATCCATTATCTATCCTGCTCATCATCATCATCATCATCACCATGATCATCCAGTATTGCCAAGTAGAAGCATGCCGAGTGGGATAGCTGAGAGCAGAGAGTGAAATTCATTTTTGTTCACTCCACTCATTCATTCGCATTCATTCAAAAGGAAAAAGCTCACAGCAGCAGCAGCAGCTTAGCTTAATAATAATGATGATGATGACGACGATAACAGCAGCAGCAGCAACAATCCAGAAGAAACATGCTGCCTTGCTTGCATACACATATAGTCACTCGGAAGAAGAAACCTTCATCCATCCATCTCGCCCTGGGAAATCCCCGTTCATATCGCCGTAAAGGCGGCTGAGAGAGACAGCAGCAGCAGCGAGAGAGAAAACCCTTTTTTCTTCTTTCATCATCACACACAACCCATCCATACAACAACAACAACATCAGTGCTAAAGCAATACTACGACTTCTACTAGTAGCATTTTCTGTACAAAAACTACTTTAATTCCGCTCATCTTTCTCTCCGTCAGTCTGTCCGTGTCCAGGAGGACCAGGGAGAGAGAGAGAGAGGGAGAGATGAATTAAGAGAATAATACTTTACTACCACTCGGTATATCCGGATCACATCAAGAGAGAGGAGAGAGAGAGAAAGAAGAATGGAAAAAGGAATAATCTGGTATCCTCCTCTCTCTCTCTCCGCTCTTGATGAATCTTTCTCTGTCTTTTATCCCCGAAAATCCAAAGAGAGCTTCTGAACGTTATCTCCACCATTCCACTTTCCTATTAGACATAGCACGTGTATATTATTGTATAGGTTTAGAGGAACCCGGTATAATGGGTAGGTATCGTGTGTTATCATTTTCAGGCTAAAAGGCTTTTATGCAGAAATAAAAATGCCCGGAGAGAGAGAGAGAGAGGTAGCGAGGGAGAGAATGGATATAGAGGATATTACGGATATAGCATTATGGGCTTAGGGGCTTAAAAAAGGAAAATCTTGGGGATTAGCAGACAGAAGCACAATAGCCAGCGAGAAATAACCTAGATAGAACGCCAAAAGTATGCGTATAGAGGTAACAGGAAGGTTGGATCCCGTTATATGGGAATATGCGTATTCTATCATCATCATCATCATCACCGTTTTTGGACTGGAAGGAGTAGACCTGGAAGCTGGAAAATTCTTTGCATATCGGTGTATTATTTTCGGGTTCTATTCTACAATGTGCCCGTCGTCTTCCTGCTTTTCCCTTTTTCTTGGCGTTCCCTACGGAAGAAAATGATGAAGATGAACAAGATATTCATTACGTGCTTACTTCGTTCTGGCGTTTTCTTTGTGAGTAATAAGCGATATTTTCGGGATTTTCTACCGGGGACTGTGTCAAGGTCGGAAGATATTATTTATGCAAATTAGAGAATTTTATTAACAGCGTTTTTTTCGTACTGCGTATTCTACGCAGTTTGGCGNTTTGCGTACTGCGTATTCTACGCAGTTTGGCGTTTTTATAAATTTTGGGTGTAATAAAAGTGTGTTGAGTTTCCCATTCTTCCGACCTTGAGAACATCCCCATCAAATAAAAAAGTAGAAAGTAGCTCGTCCGCACGCACAACTGTAGTAACATCTCCTATAATCCCTAAACTCTCTAAACCATCTTGCTTTTCTTCCTCCTCTGCTCCTTCTCTTTGCGTCCTTCTGTTGTATCATTTATTTTCCGTCTTCCCAAATCCTAATCTCTCTTCTTGGATAATGCCCGCCATCCTGCTTATCTCTTCCTTTCTCCGCTTTCCTTTGTCTTTTTAAACTCGCATTATCCCCTCTCTCTCCCTTTTCTCCACTCCTAATTTCTTCACCAATCTTCCTTTCTCCGCTTTCCTTTGTCTTTTTAAACTCGCCTTATCCCCTCTCTCCCTTTTCTCCACTCCTAATTTCTTCACCACACAAAGCACTATTTTCTCTCTGTCTCTACTATCTCTCTCTCTCTCCGTCCATCTTTTTCCTCCAGATTCGCCCCTCTCCCCACTTGATTACCTCTGCTAAAGCCCACCTCCGTGAATTTATTACCGTTTTACCTTTTATAATCTTCCAAATTGCAAAATACGAACAGAAAGTGAAAAGAAGACGGAGTAGAGTATATATATAGACCCAAGTAGTGAGAGATATAGGAGCATTCATCTTTCCACGTATTATCCAGCCTCGCCAAGAATACTTTAGAAATACAGTGAGCCTTATATTTTTATGGCCTATTACTACACTCGTTATACAACTCTCTGCATCTTGTTTCGCATGAGCGAACTCTTCCGCTATAATTACGCTCTCTATAACCTACCGTAACTTTCCACCCACATACTTTTCACAACTTACACAACACGTTCCCCTCTGCGTCCTTCCTGCCTTTCTATATCAAAGAACCCCAGGGCGGAACAGCTTCTTTTATCAAGAGAAAATTATATATTCGTAATAACGAGCAATTGTGGATTTAGCCACTTTGGCTGCCCAAAAAAATGTGTAAAGCTACTGATGCATTATTTATTATAAATAAAGTTGGCTCTATCCACTTTTCCGCATAATGAGAAACTGGTGTTGTTTTTGTACCTATTATTTCCCTTGATCCTTGATCTCTCCTCGACGTACAGCTTTATTCTGTAAACATGTATCTCATAGTCCCTATTTTTAGCACGCGACATGCTAAACTAAATCCGGGAAATTGATGCCAGCCAAGAGACCAGATCCTGCATTGATGTGACAGTAGCAATAACTCAAATATTCTCTCTCTCTCCCGCTTTTGCTGGCATTCCTGCCGGTGATGATGAGGGAGCAGGGTCGAGCGAGAACAATAACGTTAGCGGGGAAACTATTCCAATGAATGATGCAGTACGGCATCACCCGCAGATAGAGATATACGAGGATCTAGAACGTCGCATCAGCAGCAGACCAAAAGAAGAGGGAGGGAAAGAGAGAGAGAGAAAAAAGATGAGGGATTTGCATCAGATGGATTTTGTCAGTGAGGTGGTGTCTGAGTGTGTGTGTGTGTGTGTGTGGAGTACACACACTCACATGGCTTAAGGTAATATGCCTTTATCCCAGCCTGCCTCTATGTTCATAAACTACCACCGCCACATTTTTTCCTCTTGCCAATATTCTTGCTGAATTTGCCGGCAGAACTGGTCGCTGGTTGTATCTGGTTTATTATAAGGACGACTTTATACAGATGTACGTATACCAACATACATATGCAACTTTGATCATTGGGATTCTTCGTGTGTGTGTGTGAGGGCGAGATGCTCCAGATATGAGCGAGTTATATTATATTTATATGGCAAGGCGAGGAAAAATACGGCAAGAAGCAGCCAAGCTCATCAGAACGAACCAAACAAACTCTCGCTTGATCCTTTCAAACTGGCATTTTCTCTTAATCCAGTTGATCCTCTATCCTTTATTCTCAATTTTATTTTTCGACGACGGTCTCTGCCCTGCTCAAGTGCACGACATGTCTGGGGATGAGTACAGCAGCGCGCATAAAATACGGGTTAGTCAGAACCGTGCCTGGTGATCGTCTCTCCTCTACACCGATAAAATAGTAATGGGCAATTAAAAATATTTTTAAAAGAAAGGCAGAGACAGCGAGAGAGGGAGAGAGAGAGAGAATTTTGTGTCATCAAAAACAAAATCGAATAAATATTTGCCATGGGATGATGCACTACACTCACAATACGCGCAAGTCTGCGGGAAAAAAACGTGTGTGTGTGTGTGAGTGAGTGTGTGGCGATGCTGAGAAAGAGAGTGTCGAGCATTTAGAAAATCCCATGCAGACCTCCTCAGATAATACCTTGGTCGTGTTGATGAAAAAACGTATGTGTGTGTGAGTGAGTGTGTGGCGATGCTGAGAAAGAGAGTGTCGAGCATTTAGAAAATCCCATGCAGACCTCCTCAGATAATACCTTGGTCGTGTTGATGGGTACAAAAAATATATACCCCCATCCATGCTCGTGATGCATGCGTTACAAACATGTGTGCTGGAATAAAGAGGAATTTTTCGAGAAAAAAAGAAAAAATACACACATGCACACACATTTATGTAGAAAGAGTGACGGAGGATAAATACCCTGCTAGTAGTAGTAGTAGTCCAACGAACCAAAGTAATCCATAATACTTTGGGCAGCTATGATGGCTTAGCCTAAGCCCACACGGCTTTTACGTCCCTTTTTATAACAACAACTAAAACGCAGCAGCAGACACAAATTTACACGGACGCAAAGCAGCAGAGAAAAAAGGAAAGAACGATGAGCAAGAGCAAGGTCTCTGCTGAAGAAAATCCATCCATCCGCTAGCTGATGTTGCTTCGTGTTGATTCATCCATTCCAAATACGGACGTCTCTCTCTCGCTCTCAACGAACGAAACTGTAGCAGGGTAAAGCCTGAGAAAAAAATACTACGGCGATGACGACAACGACAACAACGTGTACACGAAGGAAATCCAATTCGGGATTAGGAGGCAAATCCTAGAGAGACGAAAAACAGGAGAGCAGCAGCAACATGAGAGATATACACACATGTACATACACTAATCTATAGGCATTGTTAAGTAAAAGGCGTCAGGGCAGACAAAAGTAGAAAATAATAAAAATGTAAAAAAAATATCTACCACAACGACAGCAGCGCTATAGTGCTCCTTTGTTTGGGTATGTCAACAGAGTGGGGCAATATTATTCATATAAGTCGTTATATTACCCCTGCCCTGAACTACCCACCATATATATGACCGGCCCACAAAAAAAATGTAGGTAAAGTGCGGGGTGTATGTTTCTAATAGGGAGACAAAAAGATGATCAAATGCTTATTTATATCGCGAACACTGTCGTATAACGAAGGGAGATGTGAGTGGGTGTGAAAAATAAAATAAATGTTGTTTGTCTCCTGTCTTGTCCCTGTCTTTTGCGCTGACTGTCTTTAAAATCCAATTCTAAATCCATCCAGAGAGAGAGAGAGAGAGAAAACAAACAGCGAGAAAGAAAACAGAAGCAGAGCTTTGCCGAAGCAAAAAAAACAACGCCACAAGAAAATAAGCGGAGGAGGTAGTAGCAGCAGTAGAAGGAGAACGATGATGAAGAGAGATGTTAAGTGTAAAGCTTGAGTGTAGAAACCGCCAACATTAAACATTATGGACAAGAGAGGAAGAAAAAGAGAGACAGATCGAAATTTAAGTGGTCTCTTCTTCTGTCGAAGCTCAAAACCGGGCTGGATTAAGGCTGCGAATGTGTTCCTCTATCACCTATTAAGCTACGTGGATGTGAAACGAACGACGACTAAAGTGGGGAATAAAGTAGAGCCATAGGGAAATGTAATAATGGGGAAGGAGGGGAAACCGTAATAAAGGAGATATACGTCCATCTATTTATTTCCTCATATGTACAATCATACGCAAAAAATACGGGCGTCTCCCCGCCGAAAGGTAGGTCAAACGGTTAAATTGCATGTTTGATAAACAGAGAAGGAGAGATGGTGACAGGATTTGTATATTTTATTCCAGAGACGGTTTTTTTTGTTAAAAATGCCCTTTCTGGGAAAAATGCTGGATGCGTTGCTTGGTCCCACACGCATTTTACGGAAACAGCTGGTTTGGCTGCTGTTGTGTGTGTTTAAAGGAGAAATAACGGTCTGTGCGATTTCGATGATCTCCCTCTCTTCTGTCTACTTTGTGGGCAGCCCAGAGAGAAGAGAGCTCTTTCTCCGGCAACTGCTCAGGGATCACTGGCTCTGGTTGAGCGGGGGAAAATGCATTAATTCCTTAAGAGCGCACACACACACATACCCAGAGTCTAGCAGCCTAGCTGCGTTTGGGATAAAGCTCTCTTTTGGAAAACAGCTAACATCTACAAACACGTTAGTTTGTAAAGCGTAGAAAGAGGAAAATGTTTTAGCTGTCTTGTTTATCCCTTTCACTTTTCCCCTCTTCAGGACGACCACTCTCCTCAAATCCGTGAGTAAACCAACCTGCTTTAAGGAAAGGAAAGGCAGCATGAATGGTGCGGATGTGTGTAAAGGAAATTGGTGGTGTACACAAGTGTGTAGGCGCAACAGAAGAGGAACACTCACTCTTGTGTTTTTTGGCTACACATGTGATCCCCAAAAATGGTTTGATTTAAAAGCAAAAACTTACAAGTTTCTCCCCAGATTTTTTTCGGTAAACTACGAGTGTACTTGATATAAAGGAAATTTTCTGTTTACACCATTTTGGTAAAATACAGCTATTTCGAATGCCAACTGGAAATTGTGTTTCTCCCCAAAAAAAGCCAGTTTGTAATGGTGAGCAGGAGGAAAGCGAAGCGAGTGAATAATTAAAAGACACATTACCTGTGGTTAGATTGTTCGGACCACAATATGTAACGGTCTGCTCTTTTAAAATGGGAGAGTGTAAGGACTAATTACCTTCAATGACAAGAGGAAGCCGTTCA